>LUCH01004038.1:0-18511 GCA_013368495.1 Paragonimus heterotremus | reverse complement strand
ATAATCTTAGTCCCAATGTGACGTCCCTTATCTCAGAATTATTGCTGTGCAGTTGTACTGCTGTTCGATTATGCAAATATTTTTTCTGAATATCTTGAAGAGACTCATTTGTGAAAAATCTAGTCTTTTGCTGGATTCGAACCAGTGACAAAAACAACATATCCAAACGCGGGAAATTCCCTACCAGCCGAGCTACAAAGCCACGCCATATGTTCAGAATTTTAACATTTGGACCTAGTTACCCACCCAACCAAATGTGTCGTGTGGAATCCACCAAATGATACAGCCGATTGACTGTCCCAACAGGCTGAAAATCTAATTACTAATCTGTACTAAAATTGCACACTTAAGAGTGTACGAAACTGAATAGAATTAAGCAATTAGAAAATGAAAATTGGACTGAGGGCAGTTATAAGTAAGCAACTAAACGGTAGTAAACAACCAAATGTTAGTAACTCTGGACATACGTCGCTATGTAATTGGAGTACGTTTTCAAGTATAAACCGGTTACTCAAGCACTTCTAACTGATATACCATACTGTTGATCGTAACTGGTATTTTCCTCCATTGTTTCAATCTGCAGAGTATGTGCATGTTTCAAACTACGGCGTGCGATCATTCACATACGCGAATATGTTAGGACAGTGTTTCCCAAATTTTCTCCATTTACCGCTTACTTAGTGTTGTGGTGATCTCATGCAGCATACAGCAAATGCATGCCGATTCCAGAATGGTCACAAAACAACATGTAATACAATACAATACATTGTAAAGTTATGTGTGGCTACAACAATCAGGATAGAAGTCATTCAAATGTAATCATGAACTGGCATACTCATGATTTTTGACTTTTCTTTTTATTACTCATTTCCGACCGGTTTCTCCCTATCCCTTACAACGAGAAACCTTATGACAGATTGTTTGTCTCATGGGGCATCTTTACTATTTACTTGCCCACAAACAGAGTTGCATTGCATCAATTAATGCAGTGTATGCCTATTCGGTTAACTCATTAGTACATTTGCAGACTTATAGGCAGGCTTGAGCAATTACGTTGAAGCGGTTAACAAACTAGATGATCTGTCATGTTTGCGACATTGTCCAGATTCGGTAAATCTGAATGTTTGCCCACAACAGTGTCTTAACATGCTTGTTCGTTTCACTGAATATAAACTGTTTACCAGTATACGCCGCATACTCAAGGCAAACAATATGTCAAAATTTGGTATATCTCATGCGACTACTACTCCCGTAAAATTTGTACGACGTGAACCCACCTTCAACTACACGCTCCGATCGCTGAATTGTCATACACACTAAAACTCATGGGGGAAACTTCTGTAGGCAGCCGTACATTTCAAACTCCGTCGCTACAATTGAATGTTTGATTAAAAATCCGCGGCTGTTCTCATTGCATTTGCTCGCAGGAAGTTTATTCCACCTGTTTAACAACAGGGCATTCCCCATCATTTATAATACGTATACTATAGGTTAGCAATCCGTCCTGTAGCATTAACTATGATCCTTAGTCTTTAAACGATTTCTGAGACGATTGTTAATGATAAGATGTACCATAGATCAAGAGGTTTTTTTACTCCGATACAGCAACAGTGTCATAGTTCCAACAGCAGGTTGCACTTATTCATGAGCTGACTATCTTGTTGAAAACCTGGAATTCAAGCAGTCAGAGAATACAGCAGCAGTTATTATGTCAGCAAATACTGCAGTTTATGAGGATAATACCACAAGTAAGATGATAGATTTAGGAAAAACCGCCTAGTTTTAGTTTGATTAAATACGGGTTATATTGTATTTCTATTCGGGTGTAATCAACAGTAAGCCTTATATGCTGTAACAGCGGTAGAGAGAAACTTGATTCAGTAGAGGTACAAACTATATTGTCCCATTTGCAATCGGTGTCGTCATTCGTATGTGCATGGACGAATGAGTGGTTGGTCGTTGAAGGTGCGACCAATCATAACGCAGCTTGAGTTTCAGCACGAATGTGGCGCACACAGGCGGCACTGACGTGCATACAACAGGTTATCCACAGCAGTTCAGGAGAAAAGCAGCACTTGTTCCAGAAATACCGTAATATCAACGAAAAAGAGCTACGAATGTCAGCGTTGTAGCTTCGGCGAATTCTCTAGTATAGATAAGGAAATCACAGCAAACAACATCTGCTGACCCATATGGATTGTTTGAGCAATCAATGTAGCAAGAAGCATCAAGCTTAATTTCTGTACGTGTTAGGACCTATGGGATTTATATTTTCATGGCAGAACTGAGACTCACTTTGACCGGTCAGACCAGCATATGGGCAGTTATGTCCCATTAGTGTTATTCATTATAGCCAAATTGGAGGTTGTCAAAATCCGCTAGTGCACAAGTTCCGATGATTGTTTTTACTTGATTGTCAAAAGAGAGGTTTGTTTGCACAGTGTAATGCAGAAAAAAGGGATCAATAGTCGTAGGAACCTTTAAACCATACCTACCTGGTCCATGCTAAAGGCATTAGTTTAAATTGTATGTAAGCCAGGAGGCTAAACTAACCGAATGGTTCATAGAAGTTATCAACACTAATCATTTTTAGCAGCACAAATTCATTTATTACAGGACCAATTTACAGGAAAACACTGCACATACGGCACATGTACATCCACTTGAAGGAAGAACACACTGCGACCGGTCGATAGAATCTTGCCATGTCTGGTTCACAGTAGGTTTATGACCTGATAGATTGTTCTTGTGTGTTACAATAGAAACCGCAACAGCACCAGTGCCAGCTGTGTCTCAGACATCGGATTTTCTGGTAACAGTACAATCGGTGCATACATGAGCGCACAGTTGAACTGACACATAGAGCCATGGGCATTAATAAAGTTTGGCCCAAAAGAGCCCACAGGCCAATCACACACTCGATAAGTTGCCACACCTTGATAACATCTAGGTTTTTTGGAAAATATAGGTCATGTACCATCCGTGCGTACAGCCACTCGATGTCTTGAGGCATTTTAAAGATCAGACTGGATGTAGCAATCATTACAAGTAGATATAGATCACTTGTTCGTGACTCCAGCAGATCGTTCGAATTTAGCACAGATTGTTCCAAGACATCACTTCCCGAATAAGAGGATTTCCTACTGGTTAGTCCACTGGGCCGACCCACAGTGAAAAATTTATGTTTACAAAATCGCTGCGAATGAATCTGCACCTGGAGAATACATGAACGACATTGATGAACAAACACCGTATGTACGTTTGGGGCAGGATTACTCTTTAATGGAATATTGCTGATACTGTCTTTGAGGTTTCGTTTGAAGCGCCGTGGTTCCAAATGGGCGTTGGAATCGGTCAACCGGCAAAGATTAGTATCCTGAAACGGTTGATTCTGAGGTCGTACGGCATCGGAACACGAACCCATGCGTTTTCTGCGCTGGTACATTAGACGTCCAAAATAGAACATTCCTAAGAGGTATGCAGAGTCCGGAAGAATTTGATGAATTGTCTGTCATGAACATAGTGAAAACAGGAAGAAAAATCTGTCACGTAACACAGAGAATTTAAATTAGCACTCGTTCGAAATAAAACGCAGCCACCTAATTATTTGCAAAATATAAGTTATATACTGTACTGTAACAGTTCCAGACTACGGTTATTTTGAGACAGCGTCTAGCGTGATGTAATAGTGGAAAGTTGCTACGGTCTAAGTGAGGTGTCTGTGTGATGAGAAGACATACTGAAGTGGGACAACGAGAGCCGCATACATTCCGTTTGTGAATGTCAGCCTATTCCCACCAGTAGCTCTTTTGCTTATTTGTAAGATGAGAAAGAATTACGATTAGTTAGTTTTAGACATTCCGCATCGGTAAGTCAGATCCCATTTTCGTCCTCACTCTTGTCTCTGAAACAAAGCAGTTATTTCGAAGGCATACGCAAGCAAACTGCAGTAACAATCACCTGGGACTTACACAGAATAACTTAGAGAATTACCTCCAGTACCCAATAAAGCAACATTTAAACTGTCCCGTATTTCGGAGAATGGGCCTAGTTCTAGTATACTACCACCAACTCCTGTGAGTCGTCGTTTATACATCAGCCCAGTTATTCCTCATTCTAGTTTTATCTGTTCTAGTTCTACTGCAATCAGCATACCGGTATGTCAGTTTAACACGATTTTATCCCTATACTACATTAAGAAAGGTATATGTCTTTCTATACAAACGCTATCTACTCGAAATTCGCCAAATTCACTTTCAACAACAATTATTTCACACATACCATCAAAATCAGTTAACACTAGTAGCACAGCATTGTGAGAGCTAGTCTAATTGAATGAGGTTTATGTGTCTAAACGTCAACTCATTCAGCGGTGCGATTAGAGTCACTGGATAAATGTATTCATCTTCCTTTTGACTCGGTATCTTTTTGCACAGTACCCTTACCATAATTTACGTTTTCTTCATTCCATCATGGAGTTTGCAATGAATTGTGTATCATTATTCTTACCTCTATTGTCTAGTTAACTACAACTGTTTTATCGAGGTTATAGCTTAGTTGTTTTTCAACATCCATCACTGATTAGCTTCATTCCTTACCGTTAATGATGACGATAACGGCTGCTTTGGTACAAATTATCATTTCCATTATCATTGCCATTGTTAAATTTTTTGTATACAATGATATGTCTATGTGAATTAACGGTAAAGCAGCTACACAGCTTACAAAGTTCTATGGAGGAATAAAAAGGATTACCAATTCCTCATAAAGATATGTAAAAGCCATGAGAGGGGCGTCTTGAATATCTGAGTTTAAATAAGAAAATTTACATCTCGATATATAGAATCTTATTGTAAAAATACTCTGTTCAACAGAAGCAAACGGGATTGTGGATTTCAGTCTTCGGTTGGTACAATGTGCAATCTGGCATCCTGTCTGTGCACAATTCTATTTTTGATAATCGCGTAGGCAACTCGATTGTTGATGTTTTATAAAAAATGTAAAAGCGTTTCATTAGCGAAATTCATTGTACATTTATTCGGCAAAACCGGTTGAACTTGAATAGTAAAGTTATCCGTTTGCCTTGGAGACAGTCGATAACTAAATTGCGGGTTCGCCGAATTTATGGAAGCATAGTTCCTGTGAAAATGACAATTCAGTTGTATAATTGGCTTCCTGTTAGACATTTTTCATAGAATCGATGCCAGTAAAGCAAAAAAAAAAAAGGAAATTAGCAGCAGCTAGAGAAAAAATTGGAAAACGTGAGAGGAAAGCAACTGGAGAACTCAGAAACATACCAGAAACCCGAACGCAACCAATCAAACGTGGTATAATCTGATCAACTTATAGTAAGCTACGGTGAGCTGGCAGCTTTTATTGACTGTCAGATGTAACTCGAACTGCTTGAGTCGTATTAGCATGTGGTCCAAATACTAAGATTGGTTTATTAAATGAGTGGGTCCATTCTACGCGTGAAGTTCTCCGCTGATGACACTGCTACGAACTTTGGTATTGTTTTCTCCGAGGTGAAAATCAAGCGGCACACCTGATGTTGCAACGTAAAACATTCTGTTCTGAGTGAAGTAAGGAATGTTTTGACTGCATTGAACAGAGTTCGCAATTCGTGTCTTAGTTGACAGCGGATCTTTCAGGCATCATCGTAACCCTGTCGTCCAAAGGATGCTCCCACCGTTGCAACATGACAGGCAGGTGTCAGCTACACTGTTCATTCGTCTCCTTCTGAGACGCCAATAAGAGTGACTATTTTGTCTACAGAATCGTGGCATCTCGCATTCGTTGTGTTGCATTGAAGCAATTCTCCGGGCTCCCACAGCCACTTGACATAGTTCATCAGACGAGACATACAGTGTTCCAAAATCACTACCACGCAACCAAGGCTATAACGAGCTGAATGAACTGTCGACTGCTAGCGTATCTTACATATATTGAAAACCGAATCAACTGCCAATCTGAACGTATTGACAGGATAATTGGAGAAAATGTGCGATGGTCACTTCTTGAAGGAATTTGCAAATGAAGGTCAAAACATTTTTGCATACTGAGTGAAAGTCATCTTATTGAACACCTTCTGAAATATTGCAGCACATCGAATAAGATCTCGCTACATAACCGTTAAGATCAGATTTGGTACTGGTTTAAAAGTGACCATTTATGAAAAGTTCAGCGGATGCCCTACAGCTGCCTACCACCTAGGTTGTTTAAACACACAGCTGAGCAAGACATATTGGTTTGACCTACCGTTCGCCAATAACTTCGGATCCCACAGAGTCCGATCTCATGTAGCTAGAGCAGATAGCTCAGTGGTATGGTGTTCCTAACTTATCGTCCATCCAAAGTTAACCTGAGGTTTCGGGTGATACTTTAGCATTCACTTCAGCTGCACACATGAAAACCGCGGTGAAGCATGCATCATAGTCAGAAGCGGCGGTAAGAGCATGGAAATAGAAAAGCTCAACTAGATGTCTCGACAGAGAGGTATGTAGAGACCTAAGGGACTAGAAACAGATTCATGGACGGGGTACTCTGCTGTGATCTCCATCAGGCGCTCTAATACCGATGCCAGACTCTTTCTCAAAAATTTGGGGATGTTTTGAATAACGTGAGATTATTTGTTATCGGTAGAACAGATACTTATACATGGCAGACGGTAAAATAAAGAAAATTGTTACATGGACTATGACTACGTACCACCGCGGTTGCCATAGTACGAAGGGCAGCGGTGTAACCCTTCCTACTGACTGCTAGCTCAAGAAAGCTGAAGCATATGACCTAATTTTTTGAGGCCCCTGAAAGTGCACGTCACATCTTGAATTTTAACCAATGGTTCAATCGACCGATTGGGGTGACCTACCGACACTCTGCCTTGGTGGTTGACGAGTTCAATGACACCATACATAGGGTGATCCCTTCAACACTCTCAGAAATCCATTCGTGATTGATTTCGATCACCCTGTTAGGCTCATGATGTACTCGTATCAACTACTTTCAAATGTTACGGTGAGGTTACGAATTCTCACTTAGCCGAAATTTACACAGGGTTCACACTTTGGTGGTTTTCTTAGAAATTCTCAAAAATCGATCATATTCTAACCAGTTAAAGTATCGTTAAAGACCTGCAAATTAATGCCCCTCAGGGTCGTACTGACCATGAAATTATCGTGTTCCAAAAACTGGGTGAAGTAGGGATAAACAGCGAAATCGAAATTCCGTAATAAAATTTGACAAAGTGGACTAGACATCCCGGACCAAATAACTTGAAGATGTGCGTTGATCTTCTGTCTCAGCCTGTCACTCACCTGATAGTAACTGACAGTTACAGAAGCCATCGATATGCATGTTCCCACCAGACACTCTAAATGACTCAGACGCAGAAAACCACTTTGGCGCTGTACAAACTGGTTAATGACAGAAGGTAAATCCGCGCAGATCAGGTATGAGACAAAGAGCACTGGAAAGACATGCTGACTACTGTATAGTTCGCAACCGTGCAGCAGCACCTGTGAAGACCAATGAATATCAGTACCAGCTAGACCTGACTAACAAGTTTGTCGCCAGTCTAAAACTGTTCTATGAGAGTGTTACGTCCCTCACCAAAACCCTCCCACAATCTCTCACCTGCGCCACACGAGTGGGATGATCGTCTCGAATGAGAAAGCCGTCAATGTTCTTGATTACCAGTATCTGCGTATGTTCGCTTCTATCTCCGCAGAGTCAGCACACATATCTAATAACAACAAAATCGATGTCATGCAAGCAACAATAGATTTCTTATCACATAGCGTGTTCCAAAAGCTACAATTACTTTGTGAGCCTGTCTACAGATGGTGTTTTAATTGGTTCCCTAGTACCAAAAAGAGCGGTAAAAAGTTGTCTGTGAACATTTTACTCGGTCTCTCCGAGGAGCCTGGAAGATGTGCATATTCCCACCTATCTTTGAAGATGGTATCAGTAGTAACCCCGTTAATTACAGACAGAGTACTAACCAGTTATGCACACATGTCAGTCAGCTTGCAATAGTACCTGAGATTCAGCATGGGTTTCGAATGGAATTCCTGTATAGTATCAAATGAATTGCTGCCTGGAAGATCTACCAGAGACGGTTGATGAACTCAAACAACCAGTTGAGTTAGCTTTTTCAAACTCCTTTAATTAGTTTCGCCGAGTAGACCAACTGAAACAGTATGGTCCGGGTTCTCGGTCCGTTTATTATGAGAATGCTACCAAACTTACAGAGTTTGTCTATCGTTATCACCTACCACTCACTCCACATCAAATCGGTTGAACTTGTGATCAACAACACTGTTGGTCAACGTGTGTCTCCAGAAACCTTGACCATACAATCACGTAATTACTCAAAGTATATGGTTTCGATAACAAATGGACGAAAGCCCCGTCTTTCAGAGTGAGAACCACTTGAGCGCGTGCATTGTTGACTGGAATCACTTTTAGACGCTACACCGTGTTGTTGTCATACTGTTTGTAATCCAGACATTTACCACATTCCTTAATGAGTTCTGTTTCTTACAATATGGCTGGATAAAACAATCTTATGTAGAGTTAATCGTTACGCTACACGCGCGGCTAAAGCCGTCGTATATACCTTCTGGTGAACTTCAAAGTCAAGTATTACGCACGCATGTAGATTGGTGCAATTTTGATTCGCTTCTTCCGCTTAAACAATCCCTCTCGCTGGTTTCATAAAGTTTTTGTTGCGTTTTCTTCTAGTATCTCTCATATATATTACTAACAACCATCAGGTTTTCGCCTGCAGTCAGATGTTTTATATACCTGGCCTGTGGTGCAAACCTGCAGTATTCCATCGTGAACAGTATAGGTCATGTTCTCCAAACCAAGTATGAAACTCGGATGACTCCCTAGTTCTCCTGATAACCCCCTTCCAACGAATAAAGATATGCACCAGAATTATAACTGTTTGAGTCACCACTCTGTCATCCCCACCGGAAAAGTTCACCTAAGGACAGAATTGTTCAAAGCAAAATGACAACTAGCGAATGGGTGTAGGTATGCACGGACTTTTGAAACCGGGCTTCAGCGACACCGAAGGAGTGCGTCAATGACCCCCTAGCTCATCAGTTCTATCCTCGCCCAGTGTGTGACAGAACTTTAAAGAGAGTTCTGCTAGTCTACGATAAACTTTGATGGCTTAAGCTAGGCAGATAACTTTGGTGTAATGTGAGATGTAACACGTAGGGTTTTGTGCATCATGTAAGAGACACAGAACCGTCCATTCATTAGATCCAATTTAGGCGTCTACTAAATTGCAAGTTGATGTTGGGATAGTGGTAGAAATTCTTCTCTGTTCCTAACAATGATCTGTTGGATTAAGTCGTGTTGTCCCTCTAACTTAAGAATTGTGTTAGTGCTGTTTGAATAACTGATGGGATTACAACCACTTCTAGAATTCAGAAAATATTTGCCAAATTGTGACATGACATCGATAATTTTTCATAGGGCTTAGTGAGTAAGATAGCTTTGAAGTAGTTGGTCTACTCGACCTCGAACCTTGGTCAAATCATGCAGCATGCAGCAGTGTTCTCGTGGTTGTAGTGATCTTTTGAATTGTGATCGCGAGCACACTTCACTGTTTATTGTACATAATCTTTTTGTTCAGCGGGCCTCGCGGACTTCAATAGATATTCTGTTCATCAACCCATTTTTTGCCATGTTGCAGTCATTTTGTTTGTGATGGATTAGGCTACCTGGTGACTTGAATTAGAAAGCTGTATGCTCTAGTATGAGATGTTGCTTGGTCAAATGTTTTCAGCCAAATTGATTGGTGCAAAATGCAAATAATGTAGTTAACTGGGCAAAATGACGGTTATGGTTTAATCTCTTATGCAACTTCATTTAAATTGCTCAACTATAAGGCCTACCAACTTTTTTGAAAGGTGTACAGTTTACTCTTGTCTGAGTCCCAGCAACATTCATATTTTTCATATTACCATTAATTTCACAAAGGTCGAACATCTGAAACTTGATTAACTATTAAAGATATGTACACATTTAGCAGCAGGGATTTTGTAGTAACGAGTTATTTATTACACAATGAACATCATCCACAATTGATCCAATCAGCTGTCGCATTCCCATAGACTTTTCACTGGGCCCATTCCGAACAACAGAAGCACTAGACTTGAGTTTCGCTCTGATTAGAGCTCATCAGTAGTGCATATCCTCGCCACTATCGGAACTAGAACTCTGGCCACACTTTTCATAATGCAACCGTGATCACCACAGCGTCACTGTCCTTACATTAGGCACGAACGAATGTGAATGCTCAACTACTTTCGCTTGTAAGTAAACATCAGTGATATGATCAAGAATAATGCACTACTGACGAGCTGCTCTAATAAGAGCAAAACTCGAATCTAGTGCTTGTTTTCGAAAAGAGTCTAATGGAAAGTCTATGGGAATACTAAAGCTACCATCAATTGTGGGTGATGTTCAACTTGAAATCAACCAAATCCCCGACTATTCATCGGTTATTTATTATTTCGAAAAAGCGTAGGATAAACACAGTCACTGTATGTGATTTTCCATTCAAATGAAACGTGGATTTTTCTTATACATTGTCTGAGGAAGTTTGTGAAACAAGGGTTATCATACAGAAGCTCCATTACTTACAAAAAGATGTAAACAACATTTCACATGCTAACCTATCGTATCCCAGCCCTATATTCACTTCAACATTGAATATGTGGCCACTGCGATAAATATGTTTATAGGGTTTTTTTAATTGGTTTGCACATTCTTAACTGGAGTTTTAGTTTAAGTGAACGTAAGCAACTATGATATAGACGATGCTGAAGAAACATTTACATCAACTTACAAAAAAATGCCTTCCAGAATCAAAGTAACTCTTTCTGCGACGCGTCTGTTGTGATATTCACAGAACGTAGAGTTACATTAAACATTGTGAAACGACCAAAGCGTGTAAATTGTGCGGTCACTAACCGTACATTAATCCGTTGTTCTGTGAGAATAATTATTGAGGATGGCGTAATGAAGCACCTCTTCGTGATTTCAACTGAACAGCCTGGGTGCAAACTTTGATTGACTAAAATATTAAACGACTCCAACCGTAAACAAACCACTTTACATGGTTTAATGTACAATCTACGGTTGATCATGTAAGTGCGATGTCAGCCATCGCCTCCGCACCAACATTAATCACTGGATGGGAGAGGAGAACGAAGCACGTTTTTAAAAGAGTTGATTTGACGTGTGAATTTAACGTCCGTTCGTTGGCTCACCAAAGCAAAAATGAAGTGGAACTGTGAAGCAGGAGTTCAGTCCATCACACTTTTTGGCTATGATGGTTGTGGAAATAAAATTTCTAACGAGGTTTGGTCCTAACCAGTACAGAAGGCATGCGTAGCCCCTCGAACGCAACTCCGAACAAATGAGTTAGATTAAAATTGTAGAACCTAACTAGTCCCAGCATGAGTCAGTCCACTCTCACTGGCTTATCGGATGATTAACTCAGTATTATTGCCATTACCGTTCCTAGCCCTATTTCCCAGATAGCCTGTTTAAGGGTAGTTGGATGCGGCTATAAGACATAAACTGTCAAGAAACTGCGGTTAACAAGGCAAGCTCAGTGTCTCTACATATTCAGTATAACTTATCTCTATCGCTGTCTGTCTACTACTCGCCGCTCCCTGTGCAATGTTCTCCAGAGTGACCCGTTATCACCTGTGATAGTAATCTCGACAGTGGATGAGGTGATAGTTCTGTCGCCATATGAACTTGGTTAGTAACTTCACAACACTCTTATGTACGGTTCTCTCTAAGCTGTTGCGGGTACCGACATCAGCCTCGTTCACTGACACAGACGTGATTAAGGTTCGTTGCGAAAGCTTTGTGGTAATTTACATCAACATAATGAGTGACTATCATTCCCAGGCTGTCTGAACCGACACGATTAGAAATACGGGAGTGAATCGCGTAAAACTGTTAGCCAGCAGACTCTCTATGTAATGAAGTGTCAAATGATTTCATTCATGTGAGCTCCTGAAATCATCAAGTACCGTATAATCACTGGTTTTGTTTAATGTGACTACTCATTTACGCCGTCGTAAATTTGTGTCTAATGACGATTTTTAATACCCAAGAAACTTGACACTTTTGTGCCGTGAAGTGGAAGTTGACCGATACGATTTCTGGGCAAACGTCTCACTGCATGTGGAAATCTGCCCGTCCTGAAGCGCGTGTTAACCTTTTGGTATCCTGAAACGCCAATTCTTTTGCAAGATTTTGTTTGTTATGTTCTTTCTCTTCATATCATGTCCCCTCCGCACAATATTTTCATTTGATGACTATGATGTTATCGATATTTGCATAATTAACAGGTCACTTTGGTGATTAATGTTGAGTATAACGAAATGCTGTGCATTTGAAAGCAGGTTTGTTCAAAACTTCCAAGTCTCACTCTGACTTTTGGCTATCTTGTTACTACACTGTGTATGAGTCCGTAATTTGCTATTCAAAGCAAACTATCCTGTCAAAACCGCAATTAGCATATTAACTGACGTGATTATTTGCGAGTCCTAGTGACATTTAGTTTATCTGAAGATAATCAAAAAAGTTTATGGCATGGTTTTCAAACCTTATGCCTTCCGGTTGTAAAAAACTAACTCTTCGGTTGAATTCGAAATAGGAGGCGTGTGCACAACCATCTGATCTACGCCACTTTACCAAAAAGCTGGATAGGTAATATTGAAAAACTAGTGTCAACAAAATGAACAATATCATTCGATGCCATGGTTCACCTTTTGAGCATACATGGACCCAGTGTTCCTGAATACTGTCATAATAGCACTGCCAGATACGGACAGACCAAATGCAAAATGAAATTCTCATCATCATGGAAGTCTAAGCCACTTGACAGTCAGCTCAAGTACAGACCACTGAAAATGCTATCCAGAGATCGTGATGTTAATCAGATGTTGACAAACATCATGTCCGCAAAGCGCCGGAAGTTTGTGGCCAGTTGGTTTCGACTCAGCTTCTCAGCCGACAGATATTGTCACAACTCTCGTGAAGACTTCCTTACCTCTGAAAACTACTTCAGGCAGACTCGATATGATGTGTTATAATATCGTTTGTTCGTTTTCAGTTCAAAATGAGTGTTACCAGTTTGTCAGTAAATGCAGCATTGTTTGAAAATTTTTGTATCGGATTTGCGTACAAGTTTAACATCGCTCACAGTTAATTACACCTTTCGCATGTTTTGTCTAAATATTTACAAGATGTTTACTGGAATACGAAAGATGCTATTAGCCAATCAACAAATTGCCTCAATAGTTACTATGATGCACATGTTTTCCAATGTTAAATACCGATATATTTCGTCGTTTACATACAGATATAAGGTTGAGTAAATCAAGTGAATATAAACGCATTATTGTTAAGTCGATACAATGAATGAATAAAGACGAACTTGTTCAGCGGAAACTGAATACAACTGCTATGCAGGTTACTTGATAGCGCTATCGATTCACCTTAATATAAACACCGTTTTGTCGCGATGTTACCGATAGTGAGTTGCTCACAGGGAAACGTTTGGAAATAGTTTAAAGAGTTGCTACGCGAACAAGTGCAATGCGTTTTTCTTAGACACACCTGAGATTTTGGCTTTAAACATCAGCCAAACAACAAGAATGTCTGTCACTGAATGAAGAGACTGATTGTCTGGCGAAATCAACCAGATGCTGAGTAGGATATGCTGTACTGAGCACGCTAGTTACGGCAGATAAATCCTGGGTTAAAATTTTCGCCGCGTGTTGATGGTCGGTGTTAAGAGTATGTGGATTTCCCAAGAGATTATCAAACTTTATCAAATAATGCGTTGTGTGAGGTAAACAAAAAAGAGGTGTTGTTGGAAGTACACTAGTTACGGTTGTCCATCTGGATTTTTCTAATGCCTCCACTCAAAACTGACCATTAGAATCGGCATGTATAGCATGAGTGGTGTGTTATAACTACTACATCTTACTGATCAGCATCAAAATCAGTGACTCAAAGTCCTGACCAATAGCTATTTTCCTAGTTGGTACAGTACGATGTGTCATTCTGTTCTGTACTAGGAGGTGGGACTTATATTTTATCTCTATCCGGAATTCCACAACTTGTCAAATCCCGGTTGCCAGTAAATACTGGTGATATCAGTGGTGGATAATATTACGTTTGTCGAGAAAAGCGTCTGGCACCAACGCTCACTCAACATGACTAACTCATAGCTAACACGTCTCCATCATTTAGGTCTCACTGTTTTCCTTTTATGTAGCCGGAAAACAAAGCATTGACACCCACGAAGGGTCTACAAACGATTATTGCGAATGACCTTTCCTTTTGTCTTTCAACTGCTTATCTATGGTATAGAAAACGGCGTCGGTTCTTGAGCTACTCATCGAGTTATTTGGATCGTCCTACTGCAATATATTTGTTCATATGTTTCTTTTTAAAATCAAGAGGGACAGCATCTTGGTCATACCCGAACAGTTATACTGTCTGAGGAAAAATAGATGTTTTTTGTACACGATGAATAAACAAGGAATTGTCTCACATACAGATATCCGATTGGTCTCGTCTACCTGTTAACCATTGGCTGATGAGTGCCGGTTGCCTACTTTTTACATCTATCATAAGCGATAAATGTCTACTACCAGTCCAACTCCCCTCATTATTACGACCTTCTATTAATAAAAAGATCTTTGACTGACAGCTGTATGTCAACAAGCTAAACTTGCGGTACTCAGGAGACTAGTCAGAAGGTACAAACTGAGGCATTAATTATTTTCAAACATCGGCTAGCGAGTACGAAACGCCGCCTTCTTTGCCACAAAGAATCTACTGACCACAGGTCACAATACCAGTATTGCATCACCATGTACAGTTCCGCTAAATGTTCGCACATTTTTAAATAGGCCAAACCACAGATGACTGGCTCTATTACCTCAAAATCAAATGATAGTCAACCTTTGCTTTCCTTGAGTACTACTCACGATCCACGTCCATTTTCATTTATAGCCATTTCACATAAACTTAAGTTTTTTCATGCTATTCACATGTTTTCCAATGACAAGAGTGAGCAGACTGTATCTTTAATATAATCTGTCTTTCTGTTAGTCTGTTCAAATGACTCAAAGAAAACTTATGATCATACTTATCTTACTTGTCTTGACTCGATATTTTGTGCTATATACCAGTCAAATACTAGGCGATTTAACGTCGTCCTTGACTATATGAAAATCTTAAACGATTTTCATCTACTGATGCTTAGTGCCCTCTTCTCACGAAGCGCATTGTCATTATTATGAATACATCATCAAAAGCCGTAAAGTAGGTAACGACAACCCGTCTGCTACTTCATTGAAGTAGACTGTGCCAAATGGTGCAGTCCATAGCGTCTCATTGGTTTGTCAGGAGAGACCTATTTGGAGCCTATGAGACCCACTAAACACTCAGCGCGCTTACGGCATACACTGTTGTTTTATCGAACTAACTGTATCTTTTGCGTGTACACAAAATGGGTCGATTGATTTGGAGAGAAAATTTCTCAAGGTGTTTGCGTGTCCAGTTCGGAGAAATCCACCCGACCCTGTCGAAGTAGCACACTCAACAGAGGAATTTATATCCAGACTTGACAGGCACATTCAGGTGAGATTTCAGACAGATTTTTCAGTGCAACTGTTAGTGTAAGAAGAACTTAAACATGACTTCCGGTAGGTAGCTGTTCGTTCCACACTAAAGTATGCTTGCTCATAGACAACATCCAGGCATCGCTGTTGACCATCCTTCCCAAATTTTTCATCATGTTAAGCATGAACATTGACAATTTTTCGAACTTGAAGATAACTACCAGTTTCTACTTTTCACTCAACCAGTCCAACGGCGGTTTACACATTCAAGAAAACTCGCATCTTCTTCTGGTCAGTATATAGCCACGAATATTTAATTAACGGGATACACTATGATGAGCATAAGGTTGCTGTATTTTCCGACATTCTTGAATCCAGATCTTTTTTTTAAATCTTGCACTTAGTTTATAAGGTTCGCGTTTCTATTGTTAAGTGACCCAGCCTAAGTCTTTTGGCTGCCCAGTTTATAGGTTATCTTCTAAGTGATTATTGATGAGCTGTACACTCCGACCGAATTTCAATATGTTAACAGATGTTCAATATAAAAATAGTGTGTGAACACAGGATACACTTGCATTCAGACATAAAACTTGCTTACATTGCCCACTATATCAGCTATTCCATTTCTTTGCGGAATAACACATTTAATGTCTTGAACCAACCGGATGGGTTCGGTGATCTATCAGCAGGCTCGGATGTCTGATTACACATTAACCTCATACTGCTAGAGTGTACTACGCTTGCCTTTTCATTTACTATACTGCGCATGCTTGTCTGGGGTCCTTGCACGTCAGACGTGTTATGGATCTAGGGCAGAAGAATCGGTAAATCTAGGTATGTCTGAGTAACCCATAGGTCACACAACTCGGTTGAATACACACACAACTTCCCGTCATGCAAGTCAAACAATTTTAATGTATTGGCTGGCCTGTTGATTATCGGCCTTGGCCTGTACTACTACCATTTGAGAATGACTTAGGAAGTAGTACAGGAAGCTGCAATCCATTATTCTGGAAAAGTCAACTAGAAGCTAATCTGAATTGAAATAGTTTCCCTATTCGACAGTGCATCTAAGCACAGACTAGTACGAGATGTTCTGTCATGTGGGTGCAATAACATGCTATACTTCATGCAGTCTAAACCAGTTTTCCACTCTATCAAAGAAGTCTTCGGTAATTTCAAGCCGGTGTGTTCACCACTATCGTGTGAGTAAACAAACCACTTTGAAAGGCTATCCAACATTTGTTAGTGGACCGCTTCACTCTGTCACCAAACTTATCTCTGCTGTAACCATTGAATAGGCCGTTGGAACCCATTGCAGTCATTCCGTTGAATCACAATTCACCAGATTACGCATTTTATTTGAGTTGCCTATGATCGTCAAAACGAGACTGGAACTTGACGCGGTGTGACGGCTTGCACATCTCGATGACCTACTGGGCTAAACTGGACGGTGTGGCCACCACACTGACAGAGTCATTCATGCCAGGCATGCCAATAGGTAGAGGTCTGAAGAACCAGTCTCCTGGTAATCCAGGTTGGCGTTGAAAGAAAACTGGTATTTCCTTCCGAAAAATATACCAGGTCTGGTACAATGCCACCCACCCGCTGCCTTGAGGTATAGGCTTTTGAGCCAAAGGCTTTGGTTGAGAACCCTAATCGTTCTCATATCTAGGTCTGGGCGCCCTGGCAGTATCTCAGCCCACACACAACCATGAGTAGTCACAACACAAGTAATTCCATACTGCATCGGTCTTCTCGCAGTATAAACCGCGTCACCCTATCTGTTGCATACAGCAGGGTGGATAGGCGAATACATGCTACTGCTGACCCCTCTCCCACTGTCCTATCAGATTTAGTTCTCAGGCCCCTACCAACCTCCATTACTGATAATTACTCCACAGGCCTTATAACAGATGTAGCTAACCGTGATAACACTGAGCCGGTAAGTTCCGTTTTTTGTCATGCAGCTTCAGGCCTCTCTCGTTCCATGCTTGGGCCCAGAATGCGAATTAATATAGGTGCTTTCAAAGTTCGCACTCTAAAACACATAGGTCAACAGGCCGCTGTTGCACGAACGTTAGACTCGTTGCATGTCGATGTCTGCTGTATCTCAGAGTCTAAAATCCAGAACAGTAGTCAGCGTATGGAACAAACGGCACCCGCATTGTCTACCCGATACTGGTTATACACTTCGGATGATTGCACAGCCGCCGTTACAGTTCAGGCTGGAGTAGGTATAGTCTTAAGCTCGACGGCTGCAGCCGCATTGATAGATTGCATCTCTGTTAACAGTAGACTTTGTGCCGTCCGTTTGACAGGTTCCGTTAAGACCAACTCTAAACGGAAGACTTTCGGAAACTTATTAATTGTGTCTGCTTACGCTCCCACTGACTTTAGTGACGTCGGCGTCAAGGACGCATTTTAATCGGATCTGGCCGCTCTCCTTCGGTCGACACGTGGCTCTGATATGGTCGTTATGGCCAGAGATATGAGTACCCAGGTGGATAATTTTATTGAGGCCGAATCTCATTTAGGCGGCAAGTTTGGGATAGCGTCACATCGGTCGGATAATGGCGGGTGATTGTTGCAGCTGTGCGCTGAGTATAAGCTACTTTTAGCCAGCACTAGTTTTAGGCATCGTTCACGTCATTGTTATACTTGGCGCCCGCCTGCTGCAAATCAGGTCTGATCTCAGATAGACCACATAGCTGTAACATTACAGAAACTGTTGCGCATGTCATTTAAACTTTCCGCCAATGTTCTCCCTCTTGTTATCTATTTCAGATCGCCCACCTACGTATCATTCGACGTGTTCCACACGACAT
>LUCH01004037.1:50001-60259 GCA_013368495.1 Paragonimus heterotremus | reverse complement strand
AAAGCAACCATTTGCCATGGCTGTGAGAAAAAATAAACACAATGAGCATGTGTACTACTGTCAGATATCGACTGAATGGTCACCTGGCATTGCTGTTACAGGAAGTAACCCAATAAAATATCAACATTGATAAATATTGAGACAATTATTCGTTCACCAATGAAAAAGCTAACCAAGACAAATGTAATTAAAAATGTGTTTCCTTTCAAGAAAAGGCCTTTATTCTAAATTGGATAATTGAGTGTGATGGTTCCAGACATACAGAAATGAGGTGGTTGACGTAGCTCAACTCCAGAGCTAGTCTTGACGCAGCAGTTTTAGCACCCGAACTGAGCATATTAAGTATTTATCTCTTAAAACGCAATCATACTGCTTATCGTCAAGAGTTTAATAGAACAACAGTAATGAGAAATAGGTTTATTGAAAATCGTCACATTGCACTAATGTTTGGCCAGTGTTTCAGGTTGGTAGCACTATTATTTGTGACTGTGCGTAATGTCTCGCAATCTTAGCAAAATACCACGTGCTAAGCTGGGGGTGATGATTCCCGTGGTTATTTCGTTTTGTATAGTGGAATCCTTTTTTGTTATTTGTTTTCTCTGTCTTGGAGAATTCGATGACCTGACTGGGAAATCCTAGTCGTACGTTAACACGGCAAACTGACAAAGAAGTTACTGCCTGTCCCACTTAGGTATTCAATCAATCAACTTTGCCGGACAGTGTCGAAGGATTTAATCAATTTCATAGTTTCCTAACAAACCGAATACTCGTCTGCAATTGTCAAGTCAGTGACCTTAACATCAATTTCAAACATTCAAGTTACTTAAACTATTCAAGTTTGTACGATGCGAGCAATATTCATGCTTGCGATGAGGATTGGACTGCCTTTTGTAACTCCCCGCACGTTTTATTCTAGCTTAATTGCCCTTGTTTTAATACTGATCCTCATTTTCAGCTCTCTGGCTCAATAACATGAGTGGTTCGATCACACCAAAATCTATCGACATTCCAAAGGAGTCGAGGATCAACTTAGAAATCCTCACCTCTGTTAAATGAAACAACCGGTTGATGTTAGTCGCTGCATCATGTAATTGGTTGTAATTGGTTGACTGATAAACGCCTGACTGTACCTATCTGGTCGATTTTTGAAGATATGTTATCAGAAACAGATCGTGATGCTAAATAACGTTGACCGCGTTCTGATCTTCTTGTAGCGTGACGGGTGTCAGTTTATAAATGACAAACATTCAAGCTCATCTCAAGACTAGTGTCTACTTTCACATCGACGAGAGGCAAACCACAAACAAACTTTTTCAGCTTGTAGACATGGGTGTGCACTGCATTAATTCTGGGCTCCCCGAGGGTTCTCGGGTTAGCACATTATGCATTCGTGTGTGGTGCGACAGTCAAACACTGGACAAAAGCCAAAAACATAGATGCTGAATTCCTTTGATTTTTTTCAGGTAAGTTTCCTTCCATCCATATTGGAATAACTATTCGTAATTTTAATAGCGTAGCAACACGTACTTTTTTTTTTATCAAAAAACGATAATAGTAACCAACATTGCATGTGATTTGGTCCACGTGCATATGAACCGACGTAACGTTATATAGTTGGTGCTTAATGACCACTAAAATGGATGAGCAAAACATGTCATTACACAGCAAATTAACTAATATTTAGAAAGTAGAAAGGGTTTAATACAAAACAATTTGTGTGTATTATTATTCTGACAGTTTGACATCATGGTCACGCATTGTGTTCAAGTGAGTTAGGCAATCACCTCCGCCACCAACAATGGACACTTTCACTGTATCTCCATCAAGAAATTCTGGAGAGGAACAATTGAGTAACGCCAAGACGTTGTCGTTGGTTAGTATTCAGCAAACTCCATTCTCACGAATTATACTGATTTCATATCTATAGGGAAAATGACATCCATTGTGAGGAGATGTGTATCGCAATTCATTCCATAGTAATACATTCAACAATATGTACCCATCAAGTCACGTAAAGCATGTGCACTATTTATTTGACATTCTACTCAATATTTCTTTCCATAAAATTGAAAAACAAAATAAAAGCATATTTGAGTAAAATATGAATGTATGGTGTATTTCTAATTTGAGTTCGTGAGAGGTTCTACTTCAATAGCTTTGAGTAACTTGCTGTAGGCCGTAGTAATTCATCGGTTACCTGTCTTGGTAGATCTTGCCAAGATGTCACACTCCGTTAGAGTGGTTAATGACGCAATGTGAAACTACACTTATGCTGGGAGTGTAACCACACAAACCCGGAAAGTATAAGCTGGTGTAATAGACAAACTTCAACACCTAGAAGTACATTCGAACATGAAATGTTGTGTTTACATTTAAGTAGAATCTCATCTAAACATATATCTTGTGTATGGACGTGTAAACTTGTAAAACGGGTAAATATTTGGGGGTAATTGACACGAAAAGCATATTTCTGATCTTATGAAACACATCACTTACTTGCTAAGTATCGTTTCGTATGTTGTTTCAGTTTAGTGCTTACACTTCACATATTCATAAGATTATTACTCTTAATTAAGCCCTATTTGCGTAAACGGCACGCAGTACTTTTTCAATGCGATTATTTCTTGAATGAATACTTTCCTTCGTATATGTGTGAAGGGTTTGTAACAATACAGGCCTCCAGTTCTATTCAACCATAGATCCCAAATATACAGTCGCTCTCTTACTTCTGTGGTGAATTTAAGTGTCTTCAGTATGTGGCTGTGTGAGACAAACATTCCTGTGAAGATCCCCTGGTGACTACAACCTTGAAGGTGACTGTTATTTCCAGTGCTGATCGTGTGGTCAGCAAAGTGTACTACAAAACTTTTAATGAAATTAATAATCTTTTGGTGTCAGTACACAACTGAAAGCGTAGAAAAAACGTTGGTTATTTAGATCGGTGTTATTATTTAGACGAAATGCAGATGCATGGGAAACGTTACACATGTTAGACAAAACTGTGACCTCTCTAGCTAAACTCTTATGTCACTTGAGTATTCGGAATTATCAAGCAAAGCATGATTTTTCAGCCTTATGAAAAACTCCATGGCTCAAGTTTCGGTAGGTGGAAATTTACAGTTTTCAATGAGTTTCGATACACACATCATATGTTAATGTTAATATTTTAGATCAGTCATTTGTTGCTTCACTGAGTGCACCTAATTGTCCCTTCGGATGTCACTGTGGAAAACAACCGTCATGTCCTATCAATAAACCAGGGATATGAAGACCAGTCTAACGTTTGTCACTCAACAAAAGACAGTTGACAACGGTGCATTATTCACTATAAACACAAAAGAGATGCAACAATTCTTAAACGAACGCAATTTCGCACAATCTAGATGTGTGTCCACCATTAGCGTACAAGTTAGACACATATTTTGGAATACTAACATTTTGTTGGTTACCATCAATCGTAAATGTAAAACATACAGATTATAGGTGACAGACAGTCGGTGAAAAGCCGGAAATAAACACAAATACACTGGAGCTAAGTAGCACGTCAGTGGAACCAAAATACCTCTTTGAGATGCTCCAACAACTTTTGCGCGCATATCGCCTACTGGTCAGTTTCGATGAACACAACTCCATTGAACTGGACGTATAGCTGGAAAAGTAAACAACAGTGAGTTTCTAGTTAGCAAGACAGACTGCGGAATATCTCCTGGTTTTATCTCGTGTCGTTTCAAAGTATTTTCATCGGTTAACTTACCCACAATCTCCTTATTTTGTGCACATTGCTGTTGCTCGCAGTTGGTATCAAAATGTTCCTAACATTTAACACATCGGTTGTGCAGTTTACGTAAACTAGACTTGTTCAATTAAATCTTAATGAACGAGAGTGGATACAAAGTAAGCGAAGGCAAGGTCATTTCTATTCGACTCAGAATAATTCACTCTTGGAGCATTTCTCGTGAACAAGAGCTTCTTACATTCTTGTCTTATCCTCTGTCCAGTTCGATCAGTAGACTGTAATTGTTAAAACGGTTACCTACGTTTTGTGGCTACCCAACGGAATGGTTGGATAGTCTAACGCTTGCCTGTTTCAAACTTCGTTGAAGACAGTTTTGTCACATCAAACCTCAAAAATAAAGCTGTGGTTTAGCTTTTATTCTCTCAGAAGTACAACTTGCTGGTGAATAATTTTTTAAAAGCGTACAACTGAGCCTTTCTGTGATGTGAGAAGCTAGCAACACGTAGCACTTCATATGGAGCCAAATGATTATCGACTGACGTTTCGTTGACCTAGTTTCTATTTGATGTACACCGTCTAGCTCACAAAACCGCCCCAGTTTATGTGTGAATCAGAGCATAACGTAACACAGCTGACCATACTCTCAAATTTGTTCCACAATGTATTTCATCCAGGAGTTGATATAAAGTTTCCTTGCCTGATGTTTGTAAGAAGTGTAACACTCTCCCTGAATGCTGAATTTTATTCAATTTCGCTTCCATGTTTAGGATCCGACTCAATCATCACTTTTAATGTTGATTCAATTACTCTACCGCTTTTCGTATTTTATTTTTATCGTGTTCTTTTCTACATATCTGCTTGTCTAGACACGAAGTGCCTGACGAACGTTCTAAGGTTACTTTTTAATATTCTTAAACACGCCCCTAATCCAACAGGAAACGATTGTGCCTTGTGTTGTATACGGTCGTGTTATGTGAACTGTGTACAACTCATTTTACTCAACTTACTGAGAGAAATAATATCCCGATTATGTCTGTTGTTCAATTCTGTATACTCACTCGTATGTTATACAGACTGTGTGGTATGTCTCACGTCTCCGCCAGAAATAAATATTACCCAACTGATTACGAAAGTCAATTTCACCGATGAGTCGTCATAGAAAATTTGGCGAACAATTACCGACAAACAAATAATCGAATATGCATGTTTGACCGAAGTAACCAATGCATGTGATATATCGGTTATAAACTGGTCATTGAGTAGATTGGCCACTACAGTAATGTAGGGTCCTATGAAGAAAAGACATGTCCGTCACGTTTATATATCTGTGTACCAACGGCTTTCATCCTCCATAAACACAAACGTCGAATACTTCATAATATGCAGTTAAATCATTTGTCCACAGGTTCGTTCTGTCAGATTGAATTCATTTAATTCCAGGACTTTTGTTGTTCTAATCCCGCCGAATTGAACTTCATCCAAAAATGTTATTTAATCGACTTGGCACACCAGCCTACTTACCCGATGTTTCCGCATAATTTACGCATAACGTTTGAATAGGTGTCAGATGCTTGGTGGTTTTATAATAATCTCACATGTTTAATAGTGTCATCCAAAGGAGTGGCTTGAGTTAGTGAAGTAGACAGTCAGAATGGGCGCAGACATTGATATTAACCCACCTGTGCGTTCTCTAGTCGCTGATCGCGTTAAACAACACTTGAGATTGTCGTTTATCCTCTGTCCGCAAAACCTTGTGGGGGAATTTCATTTATGCCGTTAGTACTATAGCTAAAATCATGATAAATCTTTCCAACAACGCAACAACTACACGGAAGACTATTCTCACACTACCAATGCGTTGGAATTTTCCAGTTGTGCAGACTTCGTAGAAAGTGAGGTCGCGTTTTATCTTTTGTTATTAAGGTGAACTAAGCTGGCAGGTTATTCCAAGCATTTTGAACTCGAACCGCTATCCTCTTGAAAAAGTGATTAAACTAAGCGAACCAACCAAGACAAAATCAGGTACAGGTCAGTTCTTTTGATTCAACGGAGGCACAGCAGCGAAGCGAGTTTAAAATTAATGTAGCCTCTACTACAGGCGGAAATTTCGTCCGGTCATACATTTTTATCGCACGGCGTTACTTGATTTTCCTGCGCCTTCCATTCACTACATTTTCCAACCTGTTTTTTCCAAGTTTGTAACGCGAAATAATTAACTAGAGATATCAGTATATTTCAGTGGTTTACTTGTAAGATGTAACGTAGTTATATAATATCAGTGATAGTAGGGTCGGAGGGGAATTTTGAACTCAGTTTTTTCCGGATTAACACTACGCAAGTATGATTTAGAATTTGCTGGATTCATTGAGAACAAGTTATGCAAAATTCGCGCGCTTCATATTGTAGACAGAGTTGCTCTGCTTTAGATATCTGGTGATCCAGAGTCGACAGTGAAGAAGTTAGCTAGGTGAAGGGTATATGTGAAAGTTAAACGGGCGTTTACTAGGCAACAATATTAGACAATCAGAAATTCAAGGTAAACAGTTTATGAAGCTTTGCGACTTTGATCTTTGTATTCACAAACCTCACACCATTTCACATTCAGATAGACTTTGTCTATACTTCATGTGCAAATAAATAGCACATTTGAGTTTTTATTCAAGAACAATTTTTTGATTTCGGTTGCTACATAACAATCTTCACTGGTTAAAACTTAAAACACTGATATACACTCAAAAGATCAGTGTGCCAAACACGTAATTTCTTAGTTCAGTTGCAGTAGCAATGACGTTTACATAGGTGTGCAAGTATGAAGTTTCCTATGACAATTGGACCAAAAACAGAGAAACAGTGTGAACCCCCAGACGCAACGTTTAATCCAACAATACAACAAAGATGTCATGATGATAATTCAATCATTTTGTTTTTGAACACGTTGTTCGACTGACAGAGCACTTGCTGTGTTTCAGCGCTGGTTTGTGTCACTGGTTCAATTGAAGCAGGAAGGTAGAATGTGTAAAACATAGTTTATTCTAATCCAGCACGTTTGGTTACCACCTGTCAGTTATACACTTAACATGCTTACTAATGGTTCTGGTGGATTTCAGTGTAAACTACTCGAGAAATCCTCTTCGTTGATATATTTCTACCCAATAGTATTTGAAACAATGATATGAAAATTCCTTAACTAGACCTAGTTGGATATGCTAGAGTTATTAGGCTGATCCTATATGCCTACTGGATTCGCATGTTTGATCCAACTTGTGAACATAAACGTTGGTATTAATCTGTGGTTTAATGGTATGGTAGACCCAAATTCGTGCTGAAATTACGTTACAGTATGGAGCTTAAAATGAACAAATACAAACAAATTTAATGTGTGGATTATTTTGCTTCCACTCTTGTAATCTTCTGTAAATATCACTGTCGTTTATTCGGTGTTGTTACCGTTTGAATGCTTTCAAATCACGTGTAATAGCTTATATCGAAGCAGTGGTTACCGTGGACTGAAATTTATCATGTCCTGACTGTATTCCTACACATCTTCCCTTCTAAAAACAAACTACTGTTTACTAATAAATAATCAGCACGTTATTTATATTTTGATAATCCGATTTTTCATGTGGATCTCTTTGTCATCACTGTTGTGAACAATTTTATGTTGGCAGCTAGAAACTGCTAACTGCATTGCACGCCAATTACAAGTGTTACAAAAGTTAATACGCATGTAGTCCATTATAATCTATAGAAGTATTTGTTTCAACCTAATGTTTTCAAAATTGTGCATAATAGAAAACAGTACACAACAGATTTTTCCAAAAGTGAGAACTATGTGGGTTCTCACTTTTGGGAAAATTTAACAATATGGAGACTGATAGTTTGTGGTCACGGTGTTGACGTCTATCCAGCCAATCACAGTCGACTGATAGAAAGCGACGAAAATATCAACGAAACGATAGTTTGCACTGAATGTTACAATTTTAGTTGACACGATTGAAACTGGAAAGCCACATGAGGTCTCTTACGGTTCATGCTTTGGTTATTGTTGTGACTGTCGTTTTGCCATTCAGTTTGGGCAAGTGCCCTAAGACCTTCGTAGATGTTGGCAGTAGTGTCTGCCTGATTGTAATCAAACAGCTAAGCCTTTACTGTGATGCTCATCGAGTTTGTGACCAAGAAGGACGCAACAGCGGACAACGTTTATTCATGATTGGAAGGCATACTCATAAACTACCAACGGTTTTGTCCGGAATGGCATATTTCCACACAGGAATTAACAGTTTTCTTGAGAATCGAGGTAAACATCGGGATGGATGGCAAGTCAGTGAACCGGGATATATTTCAGACCTTTTGAATGCAACCGACATTCCTTGGTCGTTACTGGAACCCTTTGAAATTGGAGAACAGGTGGTTTCCTTCCTTAGTGGTGGTCTATACTCAAGACGCCAATCATTCCTCCTCACATATCCCGTCTGTGAATTATCTACGGTGCCATATCCTGATAAAACGGGAGTTTCTGAATTCAACAAGAATTATCCGAGGCCCCTTGCGAGCAACTTCATGGAATTGGAAATCTCGGTTGGCTGTTTCCGACAAACCACTGCTGCATCCGCCTTAGCCTGTGGCTTAAAGTGAGTGATCTCTAAACGGCGTAATCAGGTTCCACTGAATTTTCTGTCTAATTAAAACTGAGAAATAATAGAATGCAAACATTCTTGTGTGAATTAAACTTTCAACTTAACACTAGCATATAATTTACAGCAACCTTTGTCTTTCATATACTGTAGGTTATTTCGTCTTCTTGTCGAACACTAAATTTAGGTTAAAGTCGAACACCTGATCAATAATCAACAAACTTGACACCCCTTTGAATGGTTTACTGTCAAGCATTGCTGGATGGTCAGAGCGTAACAACACGACATAATAACATACGATAACGTAGCAACGAACCTGTTCAACAGTTCCACTGAACTTCCCCATGTCAAATACGTCACTAGTTGAAATACTTCGGTCATTGTCAACAGTATGTCAGATGTATAGTTATACTATTGAAGAGGTAATGCACTGAAACCGTGACAAGATATTCAGTGACGGTGTAACACGAATAACTCGAGCTTTCAATTCCATTTCAGATGTCGTTTACTAGATGAATGTTTCTCGTTCTACTTCAACCAAGAAAGAAAAGATTGCCGATTATCGTTATATGTCGACTCGCGTTTGCCTAAATCGTTGCAGAACATACCAGGAACGTGGGTACGCTTTGGAAGAAAACCATGACACTTACGATGCACACAGATTGCGAGATCATAAGGTTACCTCCCACTGTGAACAAATTTATTATTTTAGAAGTGATCGAATATCTGTTATTTGTCACTCATTGTTTGTCATTGAATAAACTTGCAAGCCCACTGTCATTGTCCGCACAATTATAATATGCACATTTCTGATAATGTCTATCCGTGTGTTATGTTTACATTCATATTTAACAACGATTAGATGTATTAGTTTACCTATTCCTTTAGTTTTTCTGGTTATTCCTTGCAGCGATAATTCACTCGTAATCAACAGTGAACTGAAAATAGCACACATGCTTTGATATTACACAAACAATATTTCTTTCAAAATAACCACCTGTTTGTTTACCGTATTTATCGTTCCCATAACTCATCACAGTTTTTTCGAATACACAAAATGTATAACTAGTCAGTTTACTTTTTACTGGTCAATTTTTACAAATGTAATTCCCTGTTTAAAAACATAACATTCGACGGTTGAGCACATTGGCTTACGAACAGCGAGTCATACAATCCTCTACGACAAGTCTTCTGTTCTTAGCAAGCGAGATTTGACATAAGCGGTTCAAGTTAGTAGAGTTTGTAAGTATTCCAGTCTCAAAATTAACAAACAGTAATAGTGTTTCCATACGAAACACTGCGGTTGAGCGTTTACTAAACAGATGAATCAGTGGTAGGCTTAACATTTGTTCATGCTAAATCTGGGGGGCACATATTTGTGTAGTGTCAGCTAAACAGTCATTGCCCGCGAATATTTGTGAACATTACGAAAACATGCAACATTTTGAATGAATGCGGCAGGTTTGATTATCCAACAATCTGAAGGCAATTAGATTTTGCTAATCGAAAGCGATCTGTGAATGTTCATTACGTCTGTTTTTCTAACATTCATAACAAATGGTTGCATTTACGATGCGCTTAAACTACAAGTGGATGACTTAGTTGACCTCATTCGCAAATACTACACTTGTTATAAGAGACATCATCTTGGTTGCTGCTAACAGTATCACCGAACAAATACTTGCACACTTAAATTTCATTGCTTTGCTCTCGTAGCTAAATCCATTACTCATATCCATAACATGTTTGCAAATGTTAGCCCCGGCTTCTACCGTACTTCATACTAATGTCTATTTGCTTAGTGACTTCAGAGTTAGCGAGGGTACCTTGCCGGATATCCTGTTCACCATATAGTTCGTGTTTAACGTTGGTTCTATCAAACTGTTTT
>LUCH01004037.1:0-29838 GCA_013368495.1 Paragonimus heterotremus | reverse complement strand
ATATAATCTTCTCAATTGATTTGCTATGCGTCTTGTCGGCCATGTATGGTACTTACTTCGCCCTATAAACTTAGAGCCTCTGTGTCCTAATTCTGACTCTTCTCATCCTCCTAATAAACATTGTTGCCGCACCTATTCTTCTTCTCGGATCTGGGGGCAAACGATCAAGCTCGTATTAAGGGACGATCCAAAAGAGCCCTTACAATGAACACAGAGAAATCTAGTTCATATGTAAACGTATAAATAATCCGCCGTTTTGGCCTCGCCGGTCGTTTCAAAAGTCTCTTCCCTCGTTCGTTTTATGTTAATTCCTAAACAACGTGTCAGAACGTGATACAATGACGTGAAGATTTGGTCAGCCTAGACCTTACTTAAACATTGCCAGAATGACTTCATTTGGACTAAATTTCGATGATTTAGATTAGTTCACATTAAACACCTTTTACACGCAATCACATTCCTTGCTTTCAGGTAAGTCCTTCGGTCGGCTCACCTCATAAGAAAGCATTAAATTTGACTTTCGCTCTTATTAGAGCTAATCAGCAGTACATATCTTTGTCCCATAGTGCAGTTGCATTCAGACCCTTGTGATTACGGGACTGTCGTGTTAACCACGACATCAGTAACCTCACACTGAGCATGACCGATGAGTCACATCCAAATGCTCAACCCCAACTTTGTGTGAATAGTGTTCAGCTCGATTGATCGATCGATCACGCCTGGTGCGGGTTTACCAGTATTGTGTTCATCACACCTGTTTCACAAGCACGAGTAGCGGAATGCAAATTCCAGCTTTACTAAGAGCGAAAGCCGAGTATAGTGTTTCCTTTGGAAGGGGGCCAACCGAGAGAATTATCTGAATGCAAGGACTGTGATCGGATGTGAGTAGTGTTCAGCGTGAAAATATTTCAGTAAATTAAAGGGATTTGCTTACTGTTAAAACTTCCTACCTTCCGTGATTAACTCGAAAGCAGAACTTGTGGGACAAAGCTGATCATAGTTATACTGAGTTTCCATGGGTTATTGTATAAACAGAAAGCATCTGTAGCACGAAAGAATATAATTTATGTCAAGGCCTCGGCCTTCATGTTTGTAGGATGATTCAGCTTGTGGCTTGTTTGATGCGTGATACATGATACATTCAAACTACTCGTTTTACTTGGGTGCTGACCGTAACTAAATTTGGTGTTGAACCGGCATGCCACTCGGATTGATCACTGGGTTGACACGCCAGTTTGCTCGAGTTGCCGACACTGCAGATTTCCACGAACCATTGGATGAATTCGCATATATGATTCCGTTCAATCCTTGTCCTTCACACTTATGTTAATGAGAAGGATCCCACTGCACAAAAGCCAAGTAACAAATAATAAACGGAATAGATGAATTCAGAGTTGTCGCGGTAATATGGGACCGAATTTATCTGTTGATGCTCCACATGTACGTGCCCGGGTTATTACGTTCCACCATACTGAATCCTTTTGTTGTGTTTATTGGTCAATATTTCAATCTTGGGTAACGATTTTTACGTAGAACATTCAACTGATGGAACTGGAATATTGATGGCGGATATATTGCTTTGTTAGCGATTGAGTAAAACTATATATTTCTATCTTCACGTCGTGCTATATATCACAGGCAGATTAACAACACTCGGTCAACTTGCACTACCATGTTAATTGTACGAACCAGCGATGCATGAAACGCGGTACTCGGACAAGTGTCAGTACAGCACAGGTTAAATTTACTTTGCACACGGAGACTGAGACTGTCAAACTTGTGTTTGCCTCAAATGGCTCAGTGTGTACATCAGAAACATGAACCAGATACAAGTTAAGTCAACCGAAAGCCCTAAATTTCATTAAGTTAGGTGCTGAGAAATCTCCTTTCGCGTTTATCTGTTAGTTACCACTAATGATGTGATAGGCTTAGTTAATGAGTCAGGACAATGGAGTTCCCGGAGATAACCCTTCAAACGGCTGCCAACATACACTAAAATCAATCTCACAACTCAAGATCTGTTTAATCAGTGACGACAAGCAACACTGTGTTTTCCTCTTTCACCTGTAGGGTTGTCACTTTTATAAGCTAATATCAATCAGCCATTTGTGGTTGACCTGTTCATGTCCATGGTACAGGAGAGAGTTGATAGATGGTTCGCGAACAGCTGACTGACCACATTTGTTTAATCGATCACCGACTGTGGAGCAAATTTAAACAAAAGCTAACTAGTTCAACACACATAAAATCCTACAACCCCGATGAGCACAACTCTAAAGTCTGGCGGATAAGTGAGTGTACTTTTATTTACAAACCTACTAACAAGTCTTGGTTTTGATTCACAGGTATGCTTGGCAAAAATGTAACCTATTTAGGTTAAAACAGTTGTCTAATGCTTCTTGAGTGTTTGTTAGAATAAACCAATCAAAATAGTGTATGCTTTACATAGAAATTAAAAATTGTTGATCGCAGGTAGCTACAGGGACTTGACCCTCAAAATATTGTGGAAAATATTGACAATGGAAAATAACGTGATATTACAAATGACGGAACTGGAAAGATTCAATTATCTCAAGTCTATAGGTTGGAGTGTAAATAGATAGGTTAATAGGTGGTTGTTGACTGCCGCAAACTGTTTTAGAAGATGGTTCCATGTTCTACTTGGAAAGAAAATATTATAAACTACGTTTGTGATATAACAACGTTTAATAAACTTTGCCCGTTTAAACATAAATTTTGTTGAGAAAGTCCAAGCAAATACACAGATGTTCTAAAAGCTTATGGATGCTAACCTTTTCGTTCGGAAAATCACTTGACGGCTGTCGCCTGATGTGCGATGGTTATCATAAAATTAGACTCGGTGAATTAGAGCCTGAGGTTGGTTGAATTAAGAGAGCACTGTATGTACTCCAAGAGGAGAAGGCCGATATCAGTACTTACTTGAGTACTTGGCAAAAGATTACAGACCGAATATTGAGCATGATCACACACTTATATAAATAGACAAAAAATTACCGCATTCGTCCAAAAAAGGAAGCCAGGTAGAACATTGTTCTAGATGATCATGACAAGATTCAATGTGTTTACCACGCAGCGAAGTCGATCGAGCCAGTTCTTACCTTACAACGCTTCGAACAGGCCACGCCAATCAAGTTGGTGCTACGACAAATCATAGATAATAAAATGGTGATATTCTTTCTTAGATTTTCAACGTTGTTTTGAAATTACTAGTACATTCCATTCTTCAGTTACTAGTAACTGTCACAGAAACAGTCCAGGCTACTTTTGAGACAATTTAAACTGGGACATAATGCAATTCCGTATGACTGGAACATTTGCTTTTCAGATGATGTTGTCATCTACAAATGTGGCAATTTTTTTTAGTGAGGTGAACGTGAATTAAAAATAGACTGATCGTTTATTACATAGTTGAAACAGACACTAATTACTACAAAGGAATTCTAGGGAATATGAGAACTACTAATATGTAGACTATGTAGACGATAGTCTAACGACCGTTTTGGGAGCATTCAGGGTTCGGCGCTGCTAAGCCTACTATATTCTACAACATTTGATAGGACGCAATATGTTCCAGGCAACCACATCCTTGGGCAAACAAACAGATTACCAACTCATGTTTTATCTATGCATAAAAAGGCAGTTTCGGTGCACCTAAGATAGTCGGAGCTGCACACCACCTACTAACCAGGGTTACCGAACACCTACCAAAGTGGGCGCAAGAAAGAGTTATATAATTGCTGGCAGTATGGAACTAAACGTCTGAAAATCATCAAGGTCATCGAGGATGAAACGCCACCGGATGAAGATTTATGCAAATTGTCCAACAGAGGCTTTCATGTTTTTCTCGACTGGAAACGAACAAATGTTTTAAATACACGGAGGCTGTTATAATCACAGAATGATATTGCATTTTATACAAACAAAAATGAATTTTTATGACTGTGACACCACGTTTCCAACGGACAAAAGCCTTAATCTTCCATTCTTTCCAGTAGTTCTATAGGTGAGGATATTTCACACCTCGGAAGTCTGCAGTGTACATCCGTACAGACAAGACGAAGTTTATCTGAGCATAAATTGTCAAGATTAAATCTTCTGTCTTTTTTAATTAAACAAAACCGTCTACACAGTCATTTACTGTTTGTCCAGAAACGCATGTTGCATTCCTTTACGTTGCCATAGTGAACAAAGAATTTCTTTCAAATGAATCTACGCTTTTCAAACGGTTTGTTTGTTTCCACATCGACTGAATAAACTGTAACTGATGCGTTATTGAGAAAATATCTTGCGTGTTTCTTACACCCATGCTAACACGTCGATATTCTCTTCTGAGAATTGTTACAATTTATTGCGAAGTCGTCGGGAAAAAATCTACACACCGACAATAGCAAGCTTAACAATCTTCAAATATAATTAAATCTACTTGGATGAAACGAGTGAGCGGACAGGTACACATAATGCAGAACCAAAGATAATACAGTGCGGTTATGGTAGGACTTCATGAGCATAGTTTGTAATCGTATGTAATACATTGGCATTCTTCAACCGTTTAATTAAAGGCTATTTCCAATGAAGGTTGTTTTCCTGATGAAGCAATGAATGTTGTTCCTCTGACCCATCGGTTATAAGTGACAATTTTGTTCGGTATTTTTAGCCTGCTGTCTATCAAATCATGACGGGAAAGTTAAATAATCTTCTTACTCTATCTTCAAGCCATGACCGTAAAAACGAAAATGTCAGGGATACTCCGAGAATGAATTGTGTGGCCGTACCACTGTTAACACTGTTTACCATAAATTGTGGACCGTACAAAGAAAAAAATCCCCGCAATTGACCTACATTCTAGGTAAAACCATAAAACTATCTAACAACTATGCGCTAGGAATAGTGATGTTACTTGGTCTTATTCCCCTGAGTGTAGTAACGTTTGTACTGTTTCATTTGCTTGAGTTTGGAATTGTTTCGGGATCTCAGTTTTGCTGTTTTCTTGATTGTTTTCATTCCTTGAAAGACAACTTCAGGCATTCTGTGCACCAAATCCATACCCTTTGTCATAGGGATGCTTGTTCAATTCCCTGGTTATATCACAACTTGTCTGATCTTTGACAAGTGCACTGATTTAAAATTAATTTACCCTCGATTACTCTCTCTACGACACTACGCCTCGTAAATCTTATTAGTCAGTCCCATAACCGTTCCCGATATCACTGGTTAACGGTTTGTATCCCTGATATCGAATCGTTTTGTTGCCTCCTCAGCTCTGCGTTGCGTTTCGGTAAAGTAGTGATTTGACCTTATCTATCAATCTGTTGATAAATATGTGCGAAGCAGCGATAATGTTATAACTAGTCTGTGGACTAGTGCTAGCAATTAAGGACAATCACATGAAGACATCACCTAAACCCGCTGAATAACCAGCCAGAGGCCCGATGATCATTGACGTTGGGTTCCTAAGAGAGTCATCACATAAGTTACTTTCTGTAATCTACACAGAGGTTTCAACAAACATCAGTTAGGTGAAACAGTTGACCGTCGTAAGAGATAGGCACATGGAGTATTTTGGATTGACATGACCCGGATTACGTTCAAGTCGGAGTTAGTAAAACTCCACAATCGTTTCCAGCGAGAATGTGTTAGGTAGAAAAGTAGAGTTTCAGTTGAACGTCACTCACATTTGACTGCAGCCTTCACATTCAAGTAGGCTTTCCAACCAGCCCATTCTGTAAAGATGCACCAGACCCGAGTTTATTCCCTGTTAGAACTCATCCATAGTGCATATCCTTGCCACGGCTGGGGTCACCAGCAATTTAAAAATACCGATTACGAGTCCTAATGAGGTCGGAAATTTCGACCTGTATAGAAAGTTTTATTCGCGGGGTTACTGATTGTAGCTAGGGGAATGAGTTACTTCGTCCCCTGTCAAGACGATCGAGCAACCTGACCACTATTCACAAGCGAAAATGGTTAAGGGTTCACATATGGTGATTCCACTATGCCAATAATATGAGGTATATGTCGCGGCACAATGATCAACACGGATGTCTCATGAAGATATGCGTGACCGGAGTTTTAGTCCCGATCGTAGCAAAGGTATGCACCACTGACGAGTTCTAATGAGCGTGAAACTCGAATCTGGTGCTTGTTGTTGAAAGAGGCTGACTGCAAAGTTTATCTGAATGCGAAGGCTGCGATCAATTGTGAGTGGTTTTCAACGTGAAATTCAACCAATCCCCGACTACTCCTCAGAAAGGCGAAGGCTAAATATAGGATCACTTATATGAACAATAGAGTTTCGTTGTTACAAATCACGCGATCATTTGAAATGGCACGCTCCAGCGCTACATTTGACTTGAAGTAGATGAGAAACTTAATTATTTCACACGGATAAAACACATTTTAGTAGTTAGGCCTCGCCCAGACAAAAGTACGGAGGTTTTTAACAAAATCAGAGGACTGGGAGTTTCAGGCTTATATATACTTGCATCTTAATCAGATGAAACGTGTTTTACTAAGCAAACCAGTGTCATAAAATGATAACCATAATGAACCTCTCGAGGTAGTTAGTAGGCGGCTACGGTTTAATTGTGGTTCAGTCTCACGGTTAAGTCAACAGAAAGAGGGCAGTTCTGCACAGATTTGCAGATTTGATAAGAGAACTGATAAGCAATAAAATCAGGTCTTACAAACCAATGTTTGTACCGGTATTTAATGGGAGATGCAGAAGTATATTTAGAACGGTCAAAATAAAGAGGAGGAATTGTGTGATTGATTTGGGTGCAAAGTCATCGTACATCGTAAAATAAGGGAGCACAATCAATCCGACCAATTGTTTCTGGGAGGTGTCATTACAGTATGACAAGTGTTCTGGGGATTGGTAAAGTGTCTAACGCTGTTCAAGCCCTCCAACAAAGATGTCTCAGCTACCCCCAGTGACCCGTAATAGCTGGAAGCTTCTTAAGGGGTGGAATGGATATATATGAAACCCACACAAAACATGTATCTCCAGTGTGATGGATGCAATCACGTCTTGGTTGTGTACAACTCGGATTCTCTGAGCTAACTCGATTACAAGGTGTGCCAGTGCTAACTTACAAAAACGCTGGTATCACAAAGCGGGGTACCGGTTTCCACCCCTTGCCACAGTACTCCATTGTAATTCCTTTATTGTGGACCACGCTGCTATAAGCAGAAGTAATATCGGGGCATGTAGTTGTAATTTTGACAGCCTAAATCAGAAGGCGTGAAAATCACACATGTTTCTTGACGACAGTGACTGATTATGCTATCTTTAGCCTCAGTGCAGTTCGCTATCGAACAATTAATCGAGATCATCAGAAAAGTCGACACTTACCGCGAACACCAAGTGTTTCGCGTCAGTATGAGGTATTCCACTTGTTGTGAAATTCACTGGTCATATACTCTTGGTTAGACAGCATGGACATCATAAGCTCCAGTGCCAAACACAAATGGAGCTGATGTGTAAACTGAACACCCTCATGCGAAACACGTGAGCAGGTTCAGCCTGAATCACATGACTGGCTCCGAACTCACCTGAGGAGGGCTACGAATTTTGCTCGCAATTTGGCTTAATTTACAGTAAGCTCATTCGCTTCAGAGCATCTATCGCTCAGGTAGTTTTAGCTGTATACCGCTTTTTCTTCCATTGTTCGATTATCATGTGTACTACCTGTGACTTACATTTCTCCAAATGATTGTATCACTTTTAAAGCACAGTATATAGGTGGGATTGCAAGGAGCAATCAGACCAGTAAAAAATCGCCGTGAAAAAGATAGTATTTTCATCGTGATAAGATCTAAATCCCCGTACAAGAACCAATCGTTTCCTCCGAATATTATCACTACAGTTGTCACCTAGAAATATGCGACCATGTTATGAAGCCATCGTTAGCAATCATTGTTCTTGAAGCTTTTGTAGGTCAGACTGTTGACCATGTGAACAAAAACGATCAGCACACTTCACGATGAAACTTACACGACAACAACTCGCTTTACAGGAATTTCCATGCCTCTGTAAAACTGACCCATCTAATGCCTCCATTCAAAAAGTCATCCACCTAACTTCGTATGAAAACGTTGTGATCAATCAGATCGGTCAAAACAGAAGATGGCACGTGTTGTTTGATGCTGACACTCCGGGTTGTTCTTCTCAGGCACTGAAATGAAACCGGGAAATTAAGTATGTAGTGCACACAACAGTAACAAGTGAACTGATCAACCAACTAGTCGTATATTTCAGCACGTCAACAGTTATTAGCTAGTGAATAATCAAAATCTCAACACCCTGTAAAATTTATCTTTTCTATGTTTGAAATAAACGGATTAAGAGAACTCGGTAGTTTACACCAATGCGTTTGCCTTCTACATTTCAGTCAATCGGCGAGTGTTGACCCTTAATGATCGACATGTCAAGCTTCATGGCGTCATGTTGAGTCAGTGAAACTGGACAATGAAAGAACGAGTAGTTTTGCGCAAAAAGCCTATAACTCATCATTACAGAAAAGTAGGTAACTGTACCAACCACGAAATGTTACACTTGTTTTGGGCGAGAGGATTTTCACTCTGTGCATATCCGAACGTTCGGCGAAGTACCAGCGAGATTCGTGCTCTTTTCCTGAGAGGAGTGAGTCAGCTAGCCGACAAATATTACCCCTACAGATGTTTTGCTCAACAGTGCAGAGTGTTAGTGGTTGACTCAACATGACTGGTTGTAACTGCCATGAATTCTTTCAAGTTGATCAGTTGATCATAAAACATTACGAACTCCTGGCTATAATGAAGTTGTGTACGATGACATATTCACACACGGATAGTCCTTTAACATAACCGACACGGAATTCTGCGGTTAAGTCAGACAGCAGGCTGTTGATGATAACAAACGCCTAGCTACAATGAATTTGTGTAATGAGATACATTTGAGCACGAAAAGTCTTTTAACACAACAAGCACACATACGCCCTTCTATAACGTACGTGCTTACTTTCAACGGTTTTAGAAGTTATTTACGTCCAGTATTGTTAGCTAGTTTGAGTAAGCCAAGGAACAATAAGGGTAACCATTTCACAGGGTAGTACAGTGTACCACAACGTCCGTATCTCGGTTTGCTGGCGGTTTTAAACAGTACCGGTCAAGTTTAACCCAACTATCAGTTTGTCTTTACTTGCCTTACACGTCTGGTGAGCAATTCTTTCGTTTGCATTACATTGTGCATCTTTCAGTTGAAATATTCAGAAATCTAAGGTTTGATTTATGTGGGAATCAGACATGACAAGGAGAAAAGTAAATGTCCCCATATTGACAACAAGAAACTACGTTATCAGATTCACTGGTAGTGCTGATTTATAACAAACTAAAAAGCGCGTTTAAAAAAGTTTTTGGTGAAAAATTGTGCCGAATCTCACTCAAAGATACTGCTCAGAAATTTGAATTCAAGCAACTGTGCATGTGTTCTGAAACCATCTATAAGATTCAACTGCGTCATCAACAAAGTCTTAGCAAAAAAATCATGGTTACAGCTTCAACATTCCCATTTTCAAATTCATTCACTTTTTAATCTGTGCAAAAAAGCCTACGCCCTTTAGTAAAAGTGAATAATTATTTTCGAAGAAGTTGCGTGAAGCTTCAGAATTTCAACTCATTTGCTCAACGGGATGGACTTCCCGCACTTGACAGTAAATTCAATTATGGATCAACTGACTCACAATTTCTTTCCGAAAAGTTGACCATATGTAAACATTGTGCCTAATTTTCAACCCCGTCAATTTGATGAATTCGTTATTAACACAGTTGGCTAGGTTTATGAAATGTTTAATCCAATATAACTCACTTTGAAAGTAGCTCCAAGTTTACATAAACGATTGAAAAAGCTTGAATTCTGCATTGGAAAATACTGGATTGTTACCATGTTATCCACAGTCTCTGTTAGCTCACTGACATCATGTAGGTCTGCTCGGTAAAATACAAAATCTGAAAGTTTTTGAAAACAGTTAAAACCATGCTCTACTGTGAGGGAACTCCACGGTTTCGGTAGAACCGATTATAGTAAATTATATCTCATCTTGAATGTAATTCAACCTGACTGTCAAGGTCACCCTTAAACAGTGGACAAACTTCTTGTAAGTTAAAACTATACGTCGCAAAATGCAAGTAATGAAGTGGATACTAAGATTATTTGAGCGCAAATATTCAAGTCGACGTGATATGAGATAATAAATTACATAAAAAGACAGAAAAATAACAATTGTCCTGTGTAGTGTTGTAAATAGTAGGAGGTTTCTGTTGAAGTTTCAGAGTGACAACACACTTAAAGGTTATATGGCCATATAAGTCCTGCGGAAAGTTCCACCCATATTCAATAATACAACGTGAATGTCAGAATGATTAAATTATTATTCAATAAGTTTATTGTTGTGTTTCACAGAAAACGTTTTGTGGAAATTTCGTGTCGAGACATTCAAGTTTAAACTACAAAACTGAGTCTATTAACCTAGAAAAGTGTGATAGTTTAGAACAGACCCAATTGCGAAAAACCTGGACTTCGGCTGGATTCGAATCGGTGACACAAACACTATGCCCAAACGCGACAAAGGCTTTACCAGCTAAGCTACGAAGCCACGCCGGGAGCTCCGGCTTGTTCACATTTGGACCTAGTTACCCACAAAACCGACTGCGTAATGTGGAATCCGCCAAATGGTCCAGCTGATTGACTACACAGTCAGTCACAGGTCAGTTCACCTAGGAATCCATCAATGCCACCGATGAGCATTGATATCGTACAACTGATAAGAAGTTTGGAAGGATTGATAATTTAGAAGAGACTCAATTGCAAAAAATGTGGACTTCGGCGTGAACTGATTGAGAAATCCTGCTTGGGCAGTCAATCGGCTGGATCGTTTGGTGGATTCTGTATGACACAATTAGTTGTGTGGGTACTTAGGTTCAATGTGACATTTCTAGGCTTCTGGTGTAGCTTCGTAGCTCAGCTGGTAGAGCATTTGTCGGGTTTGAGCCTGCTGTTTCTGTCGCTGGTTCGAATCCAGCCGAACTCAAGATTTTTCGCAATTGGGTCTCTTCTAAATTAGCAAGCCTGCCAAACAACTTATCAGCAACTTAGTATGATAATTATTTCAATGCAGATATGGATGTAAACTGTGGAGGAAGATCACAAATTGCTAATTAGGACAAATAAATCAATTCTACGCCGTGAGTTCATCCAGTCACTGCACGTTTTTTTATACTGACTGAAAACAAAAAGTGGAGAAATTGCCAAAAACCGTCGGCAGAAACCTTTGTCTAGGAGAAAGACTTACATTTAGTTTGATTTTCAGATGTTTTCAACGTATAAGTTGAGCACGTCCTTTTGCATTACAAATGTGAGCGAGGAAAACAGTGGGCTAATATCGTCCGATTTACGTCCGTACAAACGTCATTCCAATTTTCGCATTCATATAACATTGTTCCATGACAAACAGAATAGGAACTGAAGTTAAAATACCAAAAACTGTCCGTCGTCTTTACTATCGTTGTAGGTACAACCGTACAGACAGTTGTTACCGAACAAACAACACTAGTTTTTACTGTCAGCCTCTTCAGTGAACAATGTCTGGTCGGATGATGCTGAAAACAGACTGCAAAAAGCAGTTGTTTGATCACATTATTTTTTCATCATTTGGATGTGACGTATGGAAAAGGACACAGGCTTCCTGTTATTGTGTACAACCATTACAACAGAGGCATTTGTTTGTTATCGCTGAACCCGATTCGGAGTATGGTTAATGACTCTGGTTTCCAGACAGCGTTTAGTTTTGCATAGTTAGGCTACTCCACAGCCTTGACAACATTAATGGATAACATTAAATTTGGCCGAATTAAATCGATTGTTTCCCAATAAAAGTTTCTATAACGAGTAAAGGACAAAGCGTCATTATAAATTCTGTCAACAAAACGAACAGAATGAAACTAAACCAGCCGGCTGTTAATGCGCGAACGTTTCGGAAATGTTAACTGGTCAGAATTGGATAGTGCCAGACGGCTTATATTCCGCAGTAAACGGTTTAGGGTAACCATTAAGCCGTACGGTAGTCTCCGATGAACCTACCCCTTTCTGACTTGTACTCTGAGTACACATTTTTCTGGCTAAATCCCACAGCGTGCGCACTAAACCTTGTTCAGTTAGTCGTGTACGGAACTTTTAGTGTGTTGATTTCCTCCAAACCAATGATCCTAAGAGAGACACCGCCAATTCTAACTATTTGCGCCATTCCTGTTGTGTATTTCAAGAAATGTTAAGCTATCTTGCTACTCATTCTTCATATTGGACTGCTTCGTTGTGTTTAGTAGACGTCGCATATACAGCTGGTTGAATACGATGAGAAAACTACCATCAGTTCCCTAGGTCCACTTAACTACAGTGAAAACTGTCTTGCAGTATTTGCCACAAAAATGTCTACGCCGTATCCGCTGCTTATGGCTACTTCAAGGATTTGTCAAGGACCTTATTCTTAAGTGAAGGAGAGGATGTTTTCGATGCACGCTAATACAAGTCAATTTAATCCACTTTGCGGGCCCCGAATTCTAGTTGACGGTAAGAGTTGAATTAATTCGTTCAGAAGACCGATGGCAAAGGGCGGTTGGTTGACTAAAAAATAATAGTCCCGAGTGTTACGTGTTTCCATTCAGCTGGTATCATCAAACTTTCCGTCGAACCGAACTGACAGATCGAGGATCGGATGGGATTCTGGAGGTTGACGAGCCACTTAACTATTTTATGCCAAGACAAGTTGGACAGGAACAAAATAGGGTGAACGGCAGCGCCGATATTATGGAGCTTCACAAGTTAGCAAAACTAAGGAACCGAACTTAAGAGGCTCAGTATATACTAACTTCTCTTTAGGCACAATTTATAGTTTATTCTCATATGGATTGAACATCACCCGCAATTGATCGCAGCTGTCGCATTGCCATAAAATTTCCAGTCGGCCCATTTCGAAAAGAAGCACTAGACTCGAGTTTCGCTCTCATTAGAGCTCGTCAGTAGTGCATATCATCGCCTCTGCCGGGACTTGAACCACGGACATGCTGTTCATGAGGCAACCGTGTTTACCACAGCGCCATTGACCTCACGTTAGGCACGACCAAATTGTCATATGTGAACACTCGACCACTTTCGTTTGTGAGTAATGATCAGGTTGCCCGATCGCCCCGAGAGGAGACACAGTTACTGTCTGTTAAATCCAATCGATGACTATACTATATATATATATACTATATGTTCGACGTCGACCGGATCCTCTGATTTTTCCTCCCTTCTAAACACTTCTGTGCAAAAATTAGTGGCTATGCTCAGGTAGACGTGTGGAGATGGCTAGCAACAAATTTCTCGCAACTGGCACTCAATAAACAGTTCTTTTATACATCGACTAAAAATTGGGGGTGACATGCGCTGGAATCTTACTCAGTAGAGCACCAAAACAAACGTGACACGGTAGTGATAGGGTTATAGGGTATTCTACACATTTTTATATTTCGCCCTATTTTTATATGCAGTTGGCACCGCTTTTCCTGGTACAGGATGAACACCAGTTTGAATTGATCCTGATTAGCAATACACTTTGGGTGCACACGTCTCATCTCCTTGGTGTTCCTGTTCCACATAGGTCGGGATTACTTGTGGTGAGCTATTCAGCGACTGCATCTTGAATTGAATATTGGCGTTTATACCTTTATACTGGGTTAGTTCCTTACAGACTCAACCAATCTGGTAACCACCCAATTAGAAAGCACGAACTTACTGATCTAGAGTTTTCAGACTGCCAACGGCTAAAACTACAATACATTTTAACGGGTGATTCGGTACAAGTGAATTGGGCATCTCCACCATTAGGAACGCAGCAATAACAAGTGCTTTCACGGAAAACGTTAATAAAGCAGGATGGAAATACCCCATGTCCCAAGATTCATCAGTATTGATTACGTTCCCTCTAAGTAACAAAGTTTTTTCAGGCACCAGACAGCCCACATGACCTTCAATTTCCGCTTGTACCTTTGTTGTACTTGTCAGGGGCTCGAACATCATTTACGTTGTGGAAGGCTTGTCCGTATTTCTTTCTCATTTCAGTTTTTTCTAATCTTCATTCTGCTTGTAGCCATTGATTTTTAGATCCTGACCATCATCAAATTACAATTTCTCATTCATCCTATCGGTGGATGGCAATCTTCGCCACTCATGCTCATTTATTTAGATCACATACTGTGACAACTTTTCGCTGTGCATTTCTGGGTTGAGAAGTACACACTGGAAAAAACAGCTGATGATTCTGCGTAGTATGTTCATATACATATATTGATAGGCTTTTTCGCTAGACAAGCTCATCTGAAGCTATACTCAGACAGAAACGGTGAATAGAACGTCAAAGAGGTTGAAGTGAGCAGGCGGTATACACCGGTTTATAACCTATCTTGAAGGTCATCGACGGATTATCCTCTTGTTAGATGGCCAGCCACTACAAACGGTTTGAAATCATTACTGAAACCTGATTACAGCAGTATAAATTGTGATTGTGTTGTGAAGCACATAAACTGAGAAACACCCCCGTACTACACCAGTAAAACCACTTCTAACGAATGAACAATTATTCACCAAAAGAGTTATGTGAATTCCATCAGATCGACTGAAAATTATCCCTATGCCACACAGCTTTCGCGTACGATTCTAAAGCATGAAATAGGCCAGCTTCGGATGTAACACAAAAATGCGCGAATAACATTTAGCTTACATTACTCATGAAGTTGTTCATTGACAATCAGTTAGCCTGAACAACACACCTCAATTTTATTATTAAGGAATTCCTTGGTTAAGCCACAACCAGTTAGAAACCAAAAGAGTTATCGGTTTCGCAACGTTTCGACCCTCTCGGAGAGCCTTTATCAGGCGAGAGGGTCGAAACGCTGCGAAACCGATAACTCTTGTTTTTTAACTCGTTGTGGCTTAACCAAGGAACTACTTAATAATGAACATCAGCACACAGCACAATATTTTCTCCTATATCCGTTCCGTTTATGGTTCGGAAGTATGAACACCTCAATTTGTTCGGATTATTTTCCAGCTCAGTTTTGCGTAGAAGTTCCACAAATCCTGGGCATTTTGTGAATAATAGATTATATTTGTCGATGAAACTAGAAAGCCCATCGAAGGCTGCTTGACTGTTATGATACTTGCAAACAACTGCTGAGAAATTATTCCATGTCCCACCTAAGTTTATACACAAACGTATGTTCTGAATACCCTCATGTTTTCTCTGAATGTGCCATCTGTTTGATTCAGATGGTTATTGAAAATTTAACTGAGTTTGAGAACTTAATTCGGCGGGTAAGAAGAGAACATTTGTACACATGTAATGCAGTTGTGAAACACGCAGACTTGTGTATAAAGTAAGCAGCAGCCGGAATAAAATAACATTACGTTGAGCTCAGAGTTCATTGCTGTCATTCGTGTTTTGTACAAATAAAAGCACATTATCTCCAACGTTAAAGTAGTACATGACTTACTATCCTGTCAACAAAATATAGGAACGTGGTCACATGGAAATCTGGACATCATTATGTTAGAAAAGCATTCGCAATTATGAAAAAATTTCACAAGAACACATCAATTGTCAAAATCTCAGTGTTTCTCCACAGTCTATATTTCAGCGTGACATGTAAGATGTTGCACAGCGATTTTGCATTTCAAACATTTTTCGGCTATTGTTACGTTGTCTGACGGTGTGTTTGTTACAGTATTATCATTAAATACTGAGAAGAACTAGAATGTAATGGAGAAATGCTCAGGGTAAACGACGTCACCGTGTTTGAGCACTATCCTTGAAAAGCACAATATGACCTAATCACGGATACTAGTGAGCAAGCACTGCGGTTGATTAGCTCTGTGGCGTGGGTAACCAAAGTTTTAGCGGCTATCCCCAGTTCCAGAGAGAGACAGAGAGCGCCAGCAATTGCACTCCTTGTGCTAGTCGTTTATACAAGGTCGTCACCTCTGTATGATTGTGTTCAGTGTATTAATGTATTGGAGTATAGCAAAACAATCATTCTGCGTAACAAATTTGAATAAAGTAGTCAGAAATAGTTTACGCACAACATACTTGTCAAACACATTTCACTACATATATTTCGGTACATAGTGCAGCCTGCGGGTTTATATAGCAAAGTTCTATGGATGTTGTGAAGCCAAACTACAAAATCATCGAACACACATCAATGCACATGAGTTACCAGTGCGATACTTTTTACGTAACACATCCCAGAGACCTTCGCCTGATTAACTTATTTTCGATATGGTAGCATGTTCCTATCAAGTGATGACACCGCGGCCTTGGTACTTGTCAAATTATGACTTGCATCCGATATTACAGTATCCACAAACCTTTTGCGAACCCAGACTGACCCGATCGCCTCATTATTGTTCATTTCTGTCCGTGTAAGTAGTCCGGTACTCATGCAAAATTCATAAACGGTGTAAGATTTGGCATTGAGTGGTAGCCTTGTTTTCAGTGGTGGTATCGGGATTCATGTGGTGGCGAACAGCATGATCAGTTAGGTTGCCCAGAACGTGCTCCCCATAGCCACCGTAAGACGTGGTTCCAACAGAATAGTAATGTCGTCAGTCTTGTAAGGCAAACGGAGCTAGACATTCGGTTTGGGAGTTGTTGAAGCCATCGCGGTGACCGGTTTTTTTTAACTTTAAATCCTCTGCAAATGTTGGCGGACCTCTAGTCTCTTTGAGGGTGATTCTCAACAGTGACAACTCTTTGATCAGTGTTTTTTCGATCAGATTCGTCTTGTACGACGAAGCGAAGTTTCCACCAGACCAGGCCTGTGCTGAATATGCATAAAACTTTAAACGTTCAGGTGTTGTCCAGTCCAAGTTTGTTCGTGGAAGACCGCCTTAAGGATCAGTTGTTTTGGCACTTCATGTCAATATAAAAAACCAGGGTTTCATCTTGCTTGTGCTCAACGGTGAAGGTATTTTTGCGGTTCAGCTTGTTCACTAAGTGGAGTATAATTGTTGTCATCTCCTTGGTGTCGGCACATGGCGGCATATCACAAACCTAACACCCACAGAAGTGAGCTTGATTGATGGAAGCCCTTGCGTTCTGATCCAGGTGGGTGACGAAAATATCGATTGGTAAGGAGCCTAGCGGACTGTCCATGACATCAATGTCGGTTTGCGGTAGTTATTAATTAACGGAAACGACTCCTCTACGTAGAAGAAGTTGTGTTCATAAGTATTAGATTACCTTCAGAAACTGATGTGCATTAGTGTATTTGGTGATATTGATTTTTGGCTCCACAACATACATAGGACTTCGTTACATAAACCTGCAAAGTGCAGTGTGTGCCTGATGAGATGCAGCGAAATGTGTTCTGGAGAAACTGTATTATAGTTGATTTCCCAATTTTCTCTTATATCAAAAAGTACTCACACGTTGTATGCAGCATATGAAAACTTAATAACATAGTTAAACGGCTGAATTATCGAATAAATTTGTAATTGTTGACTAGCGTTCTAAGAATTAATAACTGTCCTTTCAGGAGAATTTTCCAATTCGATCATCAGTTGCACAAAGACTCCCAGTCGTTGGTCAATGTCTTGCTCCGTAAGTTTTGACAGTTATGAGGAAAATACTAGCCGATTTGTTTAATTGAAACTCTAGAAACACAGGCCCATTGTTTTCTTGTTGATTAACTTGCTTCCATCACCAAAGCTAGGAAGAGAGCAAATTGAATAATTTCGCGGCTGGTCGCAACACAACCCAACCTCGGCGTTCTGTAAAACGTTTTAGATTTCACTGTAAATTTTTTATGCAGTTTTGTTTTTTAACTAACTCAGATCAAATAATAAAACGAGCGGAGTGATTGAATTAATTTCTGAATAAGCTGAGCAGATGTTAATTACTGTTTGGATTGCTCTTACAAAATCTCGTCAACCGAAAACGTGCAAACAGCGTGCAAATAAATGCAGCAAGACTTAAATTAGATAGCGAACCTACAGAGTGAACCAGATCAGCAGTGCTATTCAAAACTAACCACACAACAATTAACAGTCAATGAATACGCCAAAAAAGCAAGCGAAAAATGTTGCGGGATGTTGACATTTCGATTTATCTCATCAGCCGCATACTAAATACAAACAGAATATATAACAAAGGGGTATGACAACAACAGCTGAACAAAGTGGATGTTGAGTCGAAAGGCTGTTACCAGGGGAGGTGGAAGGTGTGAACCATCAACTTTTTCGTACACAACACTGGCTTTCTTTGTTACCTCTCCTAAATTGGTCGTAAGAAGTAGGAAATGTTCTTCAGAGAATCATTTCAGAAAGCCAGAACAACCACTAAACAGCAGCTTCTCGATTCCTTGTCTCGTTCGTCTGAGATGTCGTTCTTTCCTACGGACAGTTTGAAGCACGTTCACAACCTGGCCAGTGTTGTTGTCAATGAAGCCCAGACAGAAGTGTTAACTGTGGAGTTGAAAGTCAAGATCCCTCCTAAACACGCCGAGAGGTTACAAACCCTGGGTCGGCTGGAGAACTTGTATGACCAGGTGAAGAATCTGGAGCCCACAACGGTGGAAAATTCCAGCTGATTTAAAGCCAAACTGGTGGACATTTCACATGGGTTCCTGTCATCACCAATTTGACAGCAATGTTGTTTTACACTTGAACGCTATCAAGCAGCCGAAGGAAATAGAGGACGGTGTATTCTTGAAACCTGATAGGGACTCTGGTATTGTGACAATGCACAAAGACGAATACGTGAGAAAAATTAACACGATTCTGGTCAAATACTGCAGTTACATGGGTTTATCAATAACAGTTAAAACCAAGTGGAAATCAAACGCCACTTATGAGAGGCGCATCAAAAATACACGAAGGTGTTCCACCATACTCCATCTTGGCCATAGACAATTCACCTTTACCACCGGCTCGCCCGATAGTTAGTCGAGATACTTAACCCAGTTCGGAAATTGTTGCCATCCTACTGTGTCATAAACTCATTTGTGTTAGTAAACGTCTTAAAGGAAGTTTCTGTGAGTCAAAAAACAATGTGCTCTGTCGATCTGCAATCCTTGTTCACTAATGTTCTTCTGCAAGAGACTGTAAATTTTTGTGACTTTATTTCAGTTCAAAATATTCAGTTGCCTTTTCTTCTTGATTATCCCAGGGATCTGATTTTCTTATATAAAGAAAACATTCGTTTCAAGTTTGAAGGAGTTGTTTTTAAGCAAGTAGATGGAGTAGCCGTGGGCAGCCCATTGGGCCCAACGTGAGCGGATGCTTTCTTGGGGATGAATAAAAGACAGATTTTTGATAATAGTTACATGATTATTCTATACAAAATGTACGCCGATGATATCTTGATTTTTATTGAGAAGGACAATTTTCTGCCATTTTTCAACCCTATGAACTCCATACCTCCAAGTTTGTCTGTTACTCATGAAACTGAGTCAAACAGAAGCCTAGCTATTTTAAACGTTTTACTTATGTGGCATTCTGACAACGCGCTACAACGGTCGGTTTAATGCAAAGCCCTTTTGAGCGGCCAATACTTCCAGTTCTGCAGTTTTGCACCCATGGCCTACAAGCGTGGTTTAGTTAAATCATTGTTTGACACAACCCGACGAATCTTTACATATGACCGGCTGACATAATAGGAAGATTTTCTAACAACCACATTACTCGCTAACGGAAGTTCGGATAAATTTATTTCGGTATATAGCAAATAAACGGCGGAGAGACCTGCAGTCTACACAACAAAAAAGAAATGTTCATGAAACTACAGTTCGGGGGAGACTATTTGTTCACTGTACTGCGTCATCGGCTTCGAACGACTACGAATCACACATAACCTGCAGCCGAAGTTTGCCTCTCATCATCAACTCAGAGAGTTAGTTATGGAAACGCTAGATGTAACACACCTAACTATTCTGTACCACATGTCGTTTATCAGTTCACTTGCAGTTACAAAGACATTCACGTCGGCAGAACGGACCGGTGCTTGCGTCAACCTATAGCCGAACACCTCCCGAAATGGATGATTCAGTCTGCTCAGCGAACAGACAGTCGAAGGAGCAACCGGACGCGAGACTCGGCATCGTCAATTGCGAAGTACATCTTGGAGAAAGGTCACAACGTCGATTTAACCAGATTGTTTGCTCTGTTGTTACGGCACCCAAACCTCAAAGTTGTGGCCATCAGTGAAGTTGTGCTGATCAAGCAGATACATACAGTGTCGTGTGCCCACCTCCCCCGGTAACGGCCTTTCGACTCAACAACCTCTCTGTCCGCCTGTTGTTCCCATGCCCCTTTTTTACACATTTTGTTTGTATTTAGTAAATCGAAATGTTAACATCCCGCCATGTTTGTCTTCTTGCTGTTTTGACGAATTGGATCAAGGGAACTTAGTACTTTAAAGTAAATAAATATTTGTGTGTAAGTGCAAAGAACAATTTGTCCATGACTGAACTGTGAGTATTCATCACGAGGGCAACAGATGCTATCATGCTAACCTGTCATTCTACGATTGGCATGTGTCCCGCGACAGATGAGACGGCATTCTCCCTTTGTGAGGAAGCTCATGAACCTCCCGGACATTATTTCGATTGTACGCTTGGGCCACGATTTCTAGAGATATTTCTGTTACACTGCGGTAGACATACTTCCCTACCCGCAGAAAATTGGCAAATGTAACTTGAAAATAACAACGGAACTAGCCTTTAGTCTAAGAGTAGAGAAAACAATGATTTTTGAAAATGAGACTGCCATAGGCGCATAAACAGCGCGTTTTCTGACAGTCAGTAACTTGTTCAATGTTTTGAATTTTGGTGACTTTCATACTTCCCTGAAGTAGTTTTGTGAAAAATCGACAACTTCTAATATGAAGCTGTCTATACCCGAGTATGTGAATTTCTGACTATTACATATTAAGGTATGTGACCTTGTTCCGTTTGTGCTAATACTCTGATAACACGTGAACAGAAACCACAAACAGTCAGGCTTGAAAAACATGAGGAAATCAAGCAAAAGAAGCCAGTGTCTATGGTCACGAATGCGCTTCAAAGAAGAATAATTTAATCGCACAGAGCTGAGCTCATGTTCAACATAGAATTACTAGTGGATAATCGCAGACTTGGTTGATTTTAAGTTGAATATCACTCAGTTTTGATCGCAGACTTAGTATTTAGGTAGACTTTCCAACCGGTCTCTAGCAAGAGCGAAACTCGATTCAATTGCTTCTTTTTGAAAGAGGCCGGTGGAAAGTCTGTTTTAATTCAAAGGCTGCAATCGATTGTGAGTAACGTTCAACTTAAAATTGGTAGAATGTCAAGAATTCGGGTTCATTTTAAGAGCAGTCTCAAATTATTGGTTATGTTTTCTTGTGACATACGGAACAAAGTTCGCTTTAATTTTCTGATTAACAGCCATCTGAATAATGAACATTTCCCCATTTTTGTCACAATATGCTTTGAAAGATTTTATAAATGATAATGAAAAACGAAAATCGAATTTCTCTCTAGTTCTAGTACATTAACAAATCGGACAATTCTGTCGTATTCTCTCAAAATTCAATAGGGTCACATTTGTTGTGATAGTGGCGACGTAAACAAGATAACCCAGGGTAGTCCTGCTGTTTTGTTGGCAATGGTTGGCATTTTGTCGAAAGTCCTCATTCCAAGAAATTATAACTGTGCTAGATTTGTGAGAAGTTAGGAGAAAATTGCTTCCGAGGGAAATGCGTGAACGTGTACTTATTCACAGGTCAAGCATTGTAGTTAATATCAGTTAATATCTGGATTAAACAAGTAAATTTTTAGTAGATCTCTAGAAAGAAAGAACACAAAAATGAAAAGTACGTTTAGGAGAACCAGTTTTCTGAATATCTACTTTTGTGTTTGTGACGAGACACTGAAGTGGTATGCGAAGTGATATTCTGACTCGAAGTTCATAGCAAATGAGAAGAAGATGAGGGGCAATGCTTTAAATCATGCAATTCGTGGAAGTGATGTCTAGCAGGTGTGAGGAAGACTGAAAGGTGAGGTGAGAAATGAGGAAAGTTGAAGATGAAATTAGACAGACTGAAATTTGTTGAGACCCAGTATGTTCCCCACCAGACCATGCAGAGGCGGAGTGACCGTGCGTCTTTCTTTTGTGTACGGCGTTCAGTAAACACAACTGGATAGTTCTTGAGAACACTCTAAATTTAAAGTTGAACACCACTCACAATTGATCGCAGCTGTCGCATCCCATAGACTTTCCAGTCGGCCCATTTCGAAAAGAAGCACTAGACTCGAGTTTCGCTGTCATTAGTGTTCGTCAGTAGTGCATATCATCGCCTCTGCCGGGACTTGAACCACGGACATGCTGTTCATGAGGCAACCGTGTTTACCACAGCGCCATTGACCTCACGTTAGGCACGACCGAATTATCATATGTGAACTCTCAACCACTTTCGCTTGTGAGTAATGATCAGGTTGCCCAATCGTCTCGAGATGGAAACACAGTTACTGTCTGTTAACTCCAATCGATAACCCCGCGATTAGGACTTCCTAGACAGGTCGAAATCTCCGATCTCATTAAACCTGCTGGGCGGTATTTTTGATTACTGATGAGTAGTCGGGGATTTGGTTAATTTCAAATTGAACATCACTCACAATTGATCGCAGCTGTCGCATTCCCATAGACTTTCCAGTCGGCCCCTTTCTAAATGTCAAGTGATTCGTAACCTTTGTGACGTGTCACCAATTTGTGACATAGTAAAGCCGAGCCATGAAAACTAATTTTATTTGATCCTTCATGGTTAGCTGTCTCTTTGTGCAGACAAGGTAGCTGGCCCCTAGACAGTAGGTGAAATTATATAACCGACCAAAACCTCTGAAGTTAGACAATAAATCCTCAAGGTAACAGCCTATCATGTACCTTGGTCAAAAGTTACTGTCGAGGTTGTGCCAGTTGCTTTGTCTAGTTTCTTTGTTCAGTTTTTCGAGCAGAGTTTATTCTTAGTGTGTCTTATGTTTGGCAGTTGCAAAAAAAGCATTTTCTTATAGTTTACTATCCGGTAGGCTTTTCAGTACTGTGCTAATGAGACAGAGCTCAAACGAATTCCATTTCACACATTTAACAGCAGTCTGAAGAGATTCCTCCCGTTTGTTGTCTTAACGTACATAGGGACAAAATATTTACGGGTGAGTGTACTGACCAATCCAGGTTTTCTTTTCACAAACTGCACATTGTTGTCTTCCCTTCTTGAAGTCGCAGCGTACAGTAAGCAGATACTATCTTTGTTTGTAGCTTGACCCATGTTACTACTGATGCCGTGGAATCCGTTAGAGACGGCAACTAACTGACTTACCCCAATATCTCCTTCATCGTGTGACTGTCCCTTACATAATGACTGCAAACAAAGTTTGTTCCGCTACATAATTTTCGTTGTTTGCTCTGGATTGAAGTTTGTCACTAAAGAATTTGACGGTGAGCCCATGGCTGCATTACCAAATAGTTCGTGCTATAAGTCGCTAAATGTGAAGTGTGCGCCAAATTAACACTAGAGAAGGGTTCCTTCCAATTTGTGACAAGACAGTGAGTTTGATCCTTATTCACTCAAACACAACTATACTGGCTATTCTGCAGACGAAAGTATCTTTAAGCGAGCGCCTAAACATCCGGCAGAAACGTTTATAACATCCCGTGTGTTTTTGAAATATGAAAACCAGTACTTCATTTTGTTAAAAAGACGCATGGACTTAAATGGCTAAAACAAATTACGAACTGGCACTTCTGGTCGGCAGATAATTCACCGGTTGACATTGTTCGCCTGGCCGGTTTCGCCGGTAACCAGCTTCGGTTATTACGGGTTTAGTCTGTGAAAAATTTTCGATTTTCTGACTCAAATCTCAATTACAATCCGCTATTAATATTCAGTGTCTGGTTGACGAATTCGCTCTAAAGAAATTGCATGATAGGACTAGTGGGTTTTATTATCATGCGGGAACGCATTGATTGGAAATTTTAAGCCAGTTTGGGCAATTCACCTCACAACTCCCTCTTTGAGTGAACTCGCCTGCTTCTCATCGTCCCACAATTCTCTTGTTCTGGATCACGTTTGCTTTATCAGTTTAAGTGGAGTTTCATGGAAGAATAACGTTTTTCACTCATAGGAACCGCAATATCAGATGGTAACCACTTTCAGTTTAATGCACCATGGTGCATTGTTTGGCTTGCATCGAATTCACATTTATTCTCCTTTCCAGATTTAACAGATCTGATGCCTTCTAGCTGTTGCCGTTGTGTTAAACATTGGAAGGCTTCTCAACGTTCAAACATCTCCGACAGTTAGGCTCTTATAATTGATAACGACGAAGTTAGTCAATTTTCAATAGTCATCTATTGCATCTGGCCGATACTGTACCTCACTGTCCTAATAGTGTAAACTACGGATTTTCACCTGCTTCTGTCATAATTCGCTTTGTAATTTTGTCTGCCGACTTTGTAGTTCCAATGCAATGACTGTATTACAGACTACTGGTTAAGTGGAACAGATTCTTGTCTATTCAGCTGTTAAAAGAAAGTCGGTTGTTTCCTAACACTGTAACCGAAGTACAAAGAGTGTGTCTTCAACAAAAATGAGAACGTTTTTGTGTATATTCACTTTTGAAGCAGCATACCTTAACTGTTTCTTTGTAACAAGCTGAGTGGACCACATAACATATCACTTATCAGAACGTAATCGAGGGATTCATCCGAAGTGGCCCCAATACGAGTTGACCTGTTCGTCGACCACTGTCTACATTTGGCTGAAACAAGTCAGGACATCATCGATTTCCTGAGCTTACGGACTTCGAAGCATATCAAAAGTAACTGAACATTTCATCTAAACCTTAACTCATCTGATGCACAAAGGTGATATTTAGAAACGTCTAGTGTGACTTAGCAATAAGTTATCGGTCAGGGTGAACAAGCTTACATCACATTCAGTAAGTAACCTAATGTCACACATGATAGCAACCGTTCATTTTTGAATTATTTTTATGTAATTGACATTTTAATGCCTCAGTTAAACAGTCCCACTATTTCTCTCGAACGACTGGCTACTTCAGCCCCACAGTGGTGAACAGTTCTTATTTATTCATGAGAGATAGAGATAACCGCATGGCTCAATGACAACTCTGCGCAGCCTTTTGGTGTGTACTTGTTATGATGAGATACGTCGTCATACAGTTCGGAGGCTTCAGCCACTAGGTTTGGACGTTGAGATACCCATTTGTCTTTTTGTGGCTCGCACTCTACTTTTTGCAACACTGGTGCATGGATTGTTTGACGAAATTGCGTCTGGGCGACTCATGACATCGGAAGTGAACCTCGAAGTGAAGTTTCAAGTATTCTTGACGAAACTTCCAAATTTGCTGAACGTATTATGCACCAGTAGACCTGACAGCCTAAATGTGTTATTAATCCACCAACTTCGCATGGCCACCGTCGCACACATGCAATAAACGAGAGGAGGCTTGGTGTGGTTTCATTCAATAGCACAAACTACCGCGGTGTTGGTAGTGCTAACGGTATGCTCACAGTATGCAATATAAGCCGAACTTCCAGATGATGGACTGTGGCAGTTTAGGCAAGTTTATTCGATCTTCTTGGATGCCTTATTGTGTTAACAAGATAATTTGAGCATACAGTAAACCCGGTATTCGAAATTGTCCTCGCGAACAAACCGCGGAAGTGAAATTGATTGTTAGTTGAAATTGCAATACGTAAAAATGAAGCTTAGAACAGAAAATGGAAAACTGATAAACATGATACAAGGTAACAAGTGTTTTAAGCCGTTAGCACAACGGAACATACTATTGTAACTGCTAATAACAACTGGTGAAAAAGATGCATGTAGTACACCGTTAGATCAACGGACCCCCGTTTTGTTGTGGATGAGCTTAGTAACACATTTTTTCACTTCTCCTCTGCAAACTACGAGCTTTGTCATTGTGCCACTTGTCCACTCTTATATGAAGTCAGTGATACAGTCTCCCAGATATATTCGGCCTCTTGAAATATCAAATCCTTGAAAAAATAAAATGGTGCCACATTCGAGGACATGTTACTTTTGGTGGCATTTATTGTCGAAGACCCTGTGCTCGCAACGCAATAGCACATGGTTAAGCACGCTGTAAGAGAGCACGGTGTTTGTCCAAAAAGGAGTTGCCTATCTTTTCAATCATCCTAAAACGTGCAACCAAAATAATCAACTACGATTAAACGAACGTGCGCGAGGTGATAGCTAAATTTGTAGACATTCGGCAAGAGTGTGCATACGAAGCCTTGAACGTGTCCAAATGAGATCAGTGTAAGTGAATATCCTTGGCCTGCAGAACGAAGAATGACCTACGTTAGAGACAGCTCACTAAATCCCGAGAAGGCGTGATGCAAGAGCAAGTACAGGATGGTCCACTAGTATCTAGTGAATGGTGGAAATTAGTAAGATAAGTCTACTCCTGAGGATTTTATTTGCTAGGAGACCAAAGCTGCACAAGCTATGGCCGTATAACAGCCTATGCTTTTGTTTGTAGTGATTGCTGTCGAATCCAACGGTGCTACTTTGATTTTGCGGAGTCAGCTACCAGTCAAATCTATCTTAATGGCCTTCCATGATACAACGGATCACATAAGTCGCCAGCAGCATTCCCCCTTCAAACCGACTTGTCAGCGACCACAATTAAGTCGACACCACTTGACTACCGTAGCCAACTTTCTGAGGTTTCGCGTGTTCCTGTTCAGTGTATTTATAATCAGCTAACAAAGGTCCTTGCCATGTTTTCCCTAGATTGACCATCAGGACTTCATAAAACGTCACACCAAACAGTGGTTTCGTTTTTGCATGACTTTACAGAGAGCTTCACTTTAAGTGACCAGCATGTATACACTCGGTCGTAAGAGTTGGAGCTTAAAACACTTCGTGAGAATCTGGCGGAGAGGATTTGCCTCAAATTAACTAAAGTGGCAACCGTTCTAGCCTGAAGGTCACGTCATATTTCCAGAATCCGCTACTGATGGAATATCCTTCATTACTTTATTCCACTCAAAATACTTACTTGAATATCTAAGTCAGAAGACTGATTTGGCGGGGTAATACCACTTGGTATATTGTAGACAGTTGCCACAAATAACAAGGACGAAAATTAAGTATAATTAAACGAATTAAGCTCAAAAATCAAGCCAGTCCATAAAGTAGTCTGTCAATAGTACAAACCAATGTAACCGAAGATTCAAAGCCAATATCCTTTTTGCATAAGAGACTGGCTTGTTGCGAGTAGCAAGCAGCGTTTCCAGTGACGTAAGGATGACGGGCTTGTGGTGACGCATCAACACACAGAAAACGTTCGCTGAGTTAGCCGCATAGTCGGTCTCCAGTGTGGGTCTGGCAGTCGAGGAAGACGGTCTGCGTTGTTCAGTATGGTCGCATGAGGTCACGTCACACACTAGGCCGTCGAAATATTCGGGGACGAGTTCTTTCATCCTAAGACGCAGCGATCGATCACTTCTGTCAGTGTAAACGTCACCGCAGTGGTAGGCGACCTGGTAAATGTAATGTGAAATAAACGGGTTTGGTACCCGCGTCTTAATTTGAGGAAGTATGAGTGAGTTGGCGCCATCGAATAAGTGTAGTTGTACTGTACGTCTGCTGGACTGCTTGTGTCAGTCGTCGCGTTAAAAATGAGTTATTTTTATCTCCTACGTATGGAAATTGCATTTGCACAAGTTACTTCTGAACAAATGCTTCTGGCGCGTTCATTACTTTTGGTTTGTTGTGAGGGTCATTGTGACCCAGTGAATACAAACTGGAGAACACGGACCACAAAAAGATCCAAACACTACATGAAGTGTAACACGACTTCATATAGTGCGTTTTCTGTGAAGTAAACACCGAACCAGTGAGCATTTTTGTTGGTTTGGTGAGAAACTGTTCAACTTCAGAGACCATCTACCCCCAGAAAAGCTGACAATATCCTGACCGACACACTGTACCAACTTCCCGTCCCTTAATGTTGATATCCAGAAAGACCAGCATGTTTTCTTTTCCGAACTCACAAGTATCTGCAAGCTTAATTTGTTTAATTATGTATAAGTTTCGCCCATATCACACGTAGCAACTGACGCGAACATATGAAACGAGATTAACATCTTACATAACCGGTCTTTTGATTTAGTTATTCAAGTTTGTAACTGGAGGGGGGTTTCTATTTTTAACGCAGCTATATGTGTTCGGTGGTTTGGACACAGTGGTTAGAGAAAAAAAACGTTTGTTAATGTTACCATTCTGTGTCAGCTTGTTAGCACCAAATGCCGAATTATACGCAACACTTTAGTTCACTGTGTACACTAAGTTTAACCTGAAAGATACTCAAAACAACTAAGGTCCAATGCAAACAAAGATTAACATATACCGACATCAGACCATAGAGAAACCTGTGCTAACTTATGTCAACATTTTCATCAACGTACTGATAAAGTTGTTACATGGAACCCAATGTTTCACTCACAGGTCTGTTTGGACGTACAACACAAGTTTAAAACAACTTGTGGCGAAGGCCTTCACAGAATTTGAGAATATTGGGTTGGGATGCCGCTCTATACTGTAGAAGGCTGTGGTCAACTCCACCTTGTGGTCAACTGATGAGATGTGTCATTTGATCTGTTGGTTCTGCCTACGAAACTTCCTCGGGAGTTACAAGAGAATTGTCATGTGTATCGCAATTTGGCTCTAGTGGGTTGATCTCCATCAACAAAATATACGGGTAACTTAGGTGTTGATTAACGGCCCTGAGTTCGGTGGTACCATATGTCCGTTTCGACGGCTGTCCGCAAAATCGTAAAACCCGTTCTGAAAAACTGCTCAATATAAGTTTGTTTTTGGGCTACCTTGTCACCTACCGATTTTAGGTCTCGAATAACTGTGTTGTTTGCTAACACAATTATTAAACAGTCCAAAGTTTCCGTGGGCCTGGTTGGTAGTAAATGTCAAACGGGTGGCTCTGTTTGGAATTCTATGCTCACTTTTTGTTCTTGTCTACCTTAAGTAATGAAAATTTTAAATGAAAAGCTTCTGCGTCATTGTTTCTGTTACTGACAAGCTAACACGAAAGAGTGACACCTATCAGTGTTCGTCTTCTAAATATTCAACCTATTTTGCGTAGTTTACAATAGAGGCGCATTCATCCAGTTAGACTGCGAGTGGTTTTAATGACAGAGAAGCTGCTCCACTACAATTCCACTAAAGCAATGTCGACAATCATAGTGTCCAGTGATTGAGAATTACGGTATTTCCTGCTTATACGTCTACAAACCTACGGCATCAAGCTATATTTTGATCGTTTCAACTAACTGAGTCGTTCATGCCACAGTGAGTACAGTTGAATCACTGCAACTGACTGCATGACTAAATTCACCAGTGAGTCAGATGAAGGCTGTCTGATTGCCGAACTAGCTCAAAAGTACAAAAGAATGAGAACGAAAGTCAAATCATACGAACAGATTATGCTATAGCTTACCGGTAACTTTAGGACAGATAACAAATTACACACCGAGAACAACAGAAATTGACCAAGGATTAGCAAAACTGGCCAAATGTTGTATTGCATCGATAGAAGGCTGAAGGATATCCGAAACACAGAAGGTAAGTATGAATTGAATAACTTCGACGGATGTGAGATCCACTGAGAAATACCAACACGAATGACAGCGCAGGATGACAC
>LUCH01004036.1:35126-54931 GCA_013368495.1 Paragonimus heterotremus | reverse complement strand
AACACCTCGACAACCGCCTGCGGATCGGAGGCGGCTTCCCCGCCGGAAATCCGCAGGGAAAGCGTTGGGAGCTCAGCATTTCCTCGGAGGTCCGTGTACTTCAATACAAAGTCTTATTTTCGCGGGCTACTAGTGAGATTGTTGTTTGTATTTATTAGGTTCTCGAAAGGGTTTCTTGCTTGCACCTGTTTCATACAGAGCGAAAGACTTCCTGATCCTCCGGCTTGTCCGTTGGATTCCGTTTAGAAAATGCACAAGAACGTACGTTACAAAGGCGATGTATGTTCCGCGGAAGCGGTGGACGGGATGGGGACTTCCACAGTTTGCGGGGAACAAATGTCTCATCAGCATCATGAATGATAGTATTAAAAGAATGTTAGTTTCAGATTACTAAATCGGATACGGGGCTGAGTGTACTTTAAAATGTTCTTAGTAAGCTGACGTTTGTATTGTGGATATTTCGGAATGAATTCTTGGTTGCAGCATTCGGGAGACAGTAACACATAAAACCGAAAATTGTTTGCTAGTGGTCATTATGCTTTAGTAGTGGTCTGATGACCATTCAATCTACCTGGTGAGGTTCATTCGTGATAATTACATCAGGCGAGGAGCGTGTCAGTCGTGCACGACGAATTGTGGATTGTTCGACACATTGTGTCCACGGATCAACATTGCCAATTAATCGAGAATTCACCATCAACATTCTTATGAGAATCAACGACCAAGTTGAGTTTGTGTGTTCTGAAATCATTTATATTAAGAAGATGGGAGAATGGGAACTGCTGTCTCCCATCAGGATATGGTTATGCGAAAATGAATGTAGAAGATTAACGGTTTGGAAGTGAAAACCGACATCAGGAACTGTATTGTAGAGACACACCTAGAATGGAATCTGTGAAATGCCGATGGGCCACTTAGTTCCATGAGAAAGTTTTTCATCCAAGTTCGTCATGAAACAGAACAGAAAGTGTGCGAGTTGATTATGGAATATTTTGATATGCTTACTCTACTGGATACCCTCGAACACATCAAAGCCACGATCGATGTTGGACGTATAGGGCTTCTTAGATGGGGTCTTTATCGATGACCTCGTAAATGTCTTTTAATTATCCCCTAACTCATTGCTTTTTGTGTGATTTTTCACCGATTTAGTTTCGAAATAATTGGCTCCACTCATAGGTTTGAACAAAGCTGTGAGAAGGCAAAGAGTAGTTGATACTAACATTTTGTATTGCCTCTTCAGTACCAAATAACAATAACCAGGAATATGTATATGACGCTATTGGTGAGGGTGATAAAGAAATAAAATAGTAAACAACGCAAGACTTTTAGGTCCATGGAAGTCAAGGGTTTACCCATAATTTGAATAAAACAATGAGAAAATGCAATTCATGTGATGTTCTCCGGAGTACTATTTGGAACATTGTAATAGCACACGGAAGTATAACTACTTTTAACCGAGTAAACATTCCACAGAGCTCCTTGATATGAGAAGCTGACAGTCGGTTTGTCCATCATATGTAGCCCACACTGCAACTGCAGGAATATTTGTATAAACAATAGGATATGACAGACGTAGACTGTTGGTTCGTTGCTGAGGGGACTGGTAAGGGCTTGGTTCGCTGTATTGTACATAGTTTGACCGTGCTACAGGATCTGTTTCAAGCAACTGTCAGACATCGTTTTGTCATTGTTGACCAGCCGTCCCATGGAAACGGGTGTCCTAAGTTCACCGTCTTCTTTGGTACCGTTGTTTCCTGTACCCTTGGTGATATGTAACTTACTGATCCATCCTCCTTGCGACCAATGAGGATGTCTAAGAACGGTAGGCATCCGTTCGTTTCCAGCTCACATGTGGCTGTCAGATTAGAATGACATATGTTGAACCGGTTTGCCATGTCATCAATCGTTTGCGGAGATTGCACAAACATAGTAGCGTTATCTACATAACGTGACTACTTGCATATAGTAGTTACATAATCTTGATAGTTTAGAGTGATTCCTGCTTGAGGAAGCATAAAGAGGTTTGACGATATCAGCTACTCGATCCCGTGATACGTAACCACGTCATCAATAGCTTTTCCGGGAGGGAATGCTGAATATTTCATGGTATTTTGGGGTACCCTTATATGGGATATTTGGCTGAATATAATTACACAGCTGCTCATGCTACGCCTAATCCAGCCTGTATAATTATAGTCGTATTTGATCACTGTCGCCCAGAGTGATTACATCCTCACGAAGTGAATGTTCATATAGTGAAGCTTAGAATCGAACGTGGTTTCGCAATCTAGCTGGAGGTAATCATTGGTGTTATCCTTGACTACTTACCTTAGTGTGAATGCTCAAACTGTAACTGATGAACATTCCTGATCTGTTACGATTTGGACTGTGAACACAATCACTCTATGGAAGAGTTTCATACTGTTTTTCCAGCATTTTAGAGTCTCCAAACTTTCTCGATAAAATGGTCATCCTGATCTGTCATCACTTTTTAGCACGATTAAACAAGCGACATCGTACCACGGTAACCGGAAGTTCCCACTGATTAAGTTCTCATTCTAAGGACCAAACACAATGCCTGTATGGTAAACGTAGTTAACACCAGCAGCACGACCAACTAGTCGAAGGGCGGAAACCGGTTGGTTAAGTGTGACATGACTGCTCAAGACCCGTGAATGAGTGGCATATTGTAGTCCAACCATTTATGCACTAGACCACGGGGTCACGGTCAGCGACGTTGCAGAAAGGTATGTGAATTAATTTCTTTGGCCACTGCGCTTCCTTTTGCTCGTAGCGAATAGATCACTGAAATGAAGTACATTGTCCGTTCACGATATGTTCACTTTAACCGAGTGAATCTCTGGAATATTTAACCACGGTATCTACGGTTTCGGAGACAGGCACCTTGAAATACATGCCACCCGATATAACAAGAACACATCATAAAGCTTGCTTGTTGCAATCTGTAAATGTGAGATTTGGAAGTAAGATGGTGAAGAAGTTTGTCAAGTTATCGTGCGTTCAAGGTTCGTTTTATTTCCGCAAAAGTGGTTACACCTTCTCTGTTAATCAGATCGCCGACTAACAGCGTCTGCTCAAAATTTGTAACACTGACAGCTTCACGTATATTTCTAAAGTAACGCGTACACTCGATTACGTGCCGCTTGGAATCTATAAGTTTCCGCTATGACAATTTGGATGGGATCATTCATCATGTAGTACCCCACGGTATTCGAACCTATGTCATGGAACTGGACGATCGACTTGGACTAACACTTTCCACGAAAGCAAGTTAAGGCCAACAAAGAAAGGTTGGCAGGTCGTTCGGAAGGTTAAATCATGTTCCTCATGCCCCACGTTCAGTAACAAAGGCTACCTCAAAAAGCGTGATTATGAATCGCCCATCCCGGCCACTCAGTATGAACGAGGGAAGCCTGCTTAAAGAACGACTCCATTTCAGCATCCAACGGAAGCAACTTGAACCAATGAATATATTCCCAAAACTGAACCTGCACTGAACAAACAAGATACAGATGTTAGAGACAGTGATTCTAGATCAAAAAGATCAGCAAAAGAGCACTTGGCTACTAGACCATATGAAGAGGTAAGTGAGTGAAAGACCAATGCACTTTTTCATAATATCAGAGCACAGATTAGTGAGTTCCTCCGGGAAATATTAGAAAACCTTGGATAGTCTACCTGGTTTATGCTCAGTCATTAAGAGTAACAGTCCTTCGCGTTTCTAGGGTCTTCCAAAAGTGCACTATACGGGAATACCCAGGACTTACCGTTGACCACACCACCAGGTCAACTTACAAGCTGGCCAAGTTCGTCAGTCTCATAATCAAACCGTTGCAGAACAAGTTGTTAAGCCGTTTTACTGATTCTTTTGATTTTATCAACAAACTTGAACACGTGACATCAGATAATGGAGAAATATTTCTTAGTCTTGATGTGTGCACTGTTTACAGTAGTGTGCCCGTAAGCCATAGCATTGATTCTGTTAAAGGATTGTTAGAAAGTGATGAGTGTCTTCGAGCACGGATTAATTTATCAAATTCGGAAATTGTATCTCGCCTTGGACTCTGTTTTCACTCAACTCTGTTCACATGCAACACAGGTTGCGCAAGCAAACTGATGGTGTAGTTATGAGTTCCCCATGTTGCATCTGCAGTAGCCAATCTTTTTCTCGGGTATCCGGAATCACAAGCAATGAATACGTACATCACCCTTCCACGAATTTAGTCAGGGCATGTAGATGGCATATTCGTAAACATGAAATGGACCATTCACAGCCACATGTTGTGGATACTGGACTGTGTTAGATTAAACACTGGAACCATCCCGTTGAGCGTCTTTACTGGAAATGAGCCTACACTCTCGTGCCAAATAGTCTGACTGTGGTTACCGTGGTGTGTTGTGCCTGTTACGTAATGAAGTGGTATGGGCTATAGATAAACAACTATAGCCTAACACTAACCACTAATAACAGAAGATGGGTACACAGTTGAGTATTGAGGTGTACAATACGAATAGGCATAACACGGGGAAATGATTAGAAACAGACCAGCCAGGACATTCACGTAGAATACAAAACAATGACCCGATTGAGGACAGTGTGGATAACAAAATCCAGGTGTATGCTATGTCGGCGGTGTTGCAAGGACAGGATCACGTGCATGTGATGTGGAGCTGTGGGGTTGTGGTTGCGTGTTCTTGACTTGAACACCCTTTTCAGACGTGGTATCAGGAGTGGCGTGGTGTCTCTGCGACTTTAGTCGCCTTCAGGTGTGCGTCACGTGCTTGTCAATTAAAGCGCATGGCGTTGACTCAGTCGATGAGTGAGTGTGTACGTGCATGTGACCTTGGCTCTCGTAGTGTTGATGGAAAGAGGGTCGCTGTGTATAGGGTGGCTAGTGGAGCTCGTGATGTGTATGCGACCTTGATAATAGGCTTGGAATATGTGAATGAGCGAGGAGCACGTAACATGTCGTCCCCTGACCGGATATGGGGCAAATGGTTGGCTAGGATTGAGCCTTCCGGTTTGATACAGAGTAATGAACCGTTAAACTAGCCCCCACCAGCATTTCTGGTCCTCAAAATATAAATAAAATACTCGGATCATCGAGTAAATCGATCAACACAAGTTAAAATATTTATACCCTTTTGCGAGAGTGGCAGTGGATCAACAAGGTTTATTTGAATATGGCTAAATCGTGCATCGGGAATGGTGAATGTGCCGACTGGAGTGATTGAGTAGCAATTAAACCTTAGAAAGTTGTTATGGAATAAACGTCCTCGTCGAATCACGATTTTCTGTGTTCCTAACGCTTCACGTCTGGTCGTTGAGCTACGCGTAGTCCAAAAATAGATCCCCAAAATGGAGACAAGATTGGATTCAACAATTTCCACGGTACTATTACAAAATGTATCGATAATTACAAATAGCAAACCCCAAGCGTTCGCGTCCCATCCAACAAAATTAGTAGTTTCTCAACAGAACCAGCAAGATGAAAGGTGAGCCGTCACGCTAGTAGACCAGGACAAGAATGACTACTCACGACACGCACATTTACTGACACATTTGTTCAATAAAACCAAACGGGGTGGGTGAGGCAGTTCTAACAAGTGTCACGTTAGTGGGGAGAAATTGGGAATGCAGGCGATGTTGTTCGTGGATCAACAAATTCCCAATGTTGTTACTTGGTAGCACCATATTCTAATGTCGTTGGTCCGAACGTGAAGTTCGTGCACTTTTCCGTCTTATTCTCCGTTCGTGTCATTCCAAGTAGAAACGCACAGTAAAAAGAAGTTAGTCGAAAAGACAATGACAGGCCAGTAGAAAACTCGAAGAATGACGATTCTCGTACGTAGGTGGGAAGTATGTATACGACGTACACACCACATATTTTTTAATGCTGTTCCACCAGGGGGGGGCGCATTAGCAAAACTAAACATCTTCAATTCGTAAAACCGCAATATTGTTAAGGGCGAAAGCCATAACATTTCGAAACTAAAGTAAGGTGTGAGCAACACGAAGTTGTCTCCACGAGTGTATGTGAATGTTAACCTGAAAGACTTACCGGTATCTCTGCTTCGGATCGTCAGAATTTCGCGTTCTAATATCGATCTTAGAATAGGGAAAGACATGCCCTGAACCAGACAGTCTGGAGGAATACGATCCCGATGGACGCCTGAAGGTTCGATGAACAACAAATGTGAGGCGATGAACGGAAGAGCGCGGTGGGCAAATGAACCAAATGTGCCATGGATCGTGGTGACATGAGTATATGACTGCGATATAAGTCGCTGTGAATGTGTTGAACCAACGTTTACTACTGCTGGGATTGATAGAATGCTGTGGTGCACTAATTACAGGTCTGCTTAAAGGCTGCTTGGTTGTGAATGTTTAAAGCACGTAAATGCGAATTATATCAGGTCCTACTGCATTCAATGTTTATTCAACCGATTCGAGAAAAGGTAATAACGGTAGGTTGTGCGTATCAGTCGGAAGTCTGAATAATTTGTATGCATGCATTTAGAACTTATTTCTATCTCCCAGCCGGAATATGCCTGAAGTCGATTGAGCAGTGGCAATTGAAGAACAACTTGTGAACAGTCGGTAGCTTATTTTATTCGTGACGTTTCTGATGCAGGAACATCTGAACAACAGCACAGACCCACTTAGCTATGGATCTGTTCATGTTAATCACTGAAAGTTCAATATTCCACACAATGCATTGTATGTATGCACAGATACGTATGACCAAAAGAAGAAGCAATGGTTTGGTTAATGGAGAGCAAGGTTTCCATGAATAATTGATTAAAAGACAATTAAAACTATTCCTCGATCCAGGGAACTGAAAATTATTCCTGTCATTCTATTCAAGAAAGGGATGCCAGAGGTTATTTGTAGGGTCTTGAACGGTGTAAGTGTTAGACGGTTTTTACAAGCAAAGACGTTGCGTGGAATCCTGGAGCATCCAAACGGCCTCTTACCAACTTAGACAACTTGTAGTTATGTAGGTAGAATAGAATACGAAGGTTGCACACAAGTTTCTATTAGGTAGACAGCACGTGAACTTAGAGCTGAGGTAAACGAGCATCCGGTTAACATTAGAATGGCACCCAAAATTCAATGGGAGCACCAGGCCATGATCAGGTATTCTGTAATCTCTATTCGCACGTTTGACACATGTCATGAAATTGATCTGGAAATTGTCCGGGTAATTCGACGAAGGTTTAAGACTACACAGGAACGCTTAGTTGAAAAGACTTTTATACTTATAGTGGTTAAATGCACTACTGATGTAATTGTCGCCTCTGAACTCCTTGTCACATGACTGCCAGTCTTGGATTGATCAAACTGACCAAATTCGTGACTGGCTTATCTAGTCTGAAGAAACTTCTGTGTCATAATTGGAACGTCGCCGGTAAGTTCGCAAGTTGTTCTGGATCTACAACATCTGCTACATTATGAAACAACGGCAACTGTCCGCAGTGTATCAACTGACTAGATAAGCAGTAAGATCCCGCCAATTATTTCCTTACACAGTTCAATGAATTTCGTCGATGAGGTGAATACAAGTAAGTTACACTCCATTTCAACACGAGTTTTTGTTGTGTGAAATCGTCCACCAGTCGTGGTTTTATTTCTGTTCTGACAAGAAATTCATATACTCAAACCCATGATTCATCGTACGGTACCAAACAAGAAAATCCGGAAGGTGCTCTTCGCTCGAGATAGTGTGCTGTAAATTATCTAGTGAAACACAACGGAACGAACTGTTTCGTTATGATCAAGTAAATCAACTGGTTACATAATTTTTTGACCAAAACCATGATAGTAAACACACTTCCGGCAAATGTTACAGTGTTTGCGTTTTGCTCCACCAGCATTCATAACTCATAATCAGATCCAAATGACTTCCAATGTTTGATTCAGATCGAAGTAGCGCAACAACTTGAGTTTCTCCCAACTCATTCTTATTCTAGGCACTTGGGGAACAATTTATTCAGTCCTTCTGTAACAAATTTGTAATCTATTTCTTCTCGCCAATCTTAATCACGATCAGTGAAGGGTATATTGCTTCCACAACTGGTCACATGAAAACTTCGATCACTGTCCTTTCGCTGCTAACAATCCCCACTGTGAGACCCGATTTCACATTTAATGTTATTCTACTCATGCGTTTGCAGTAGTATATGATTATCTTCCAAATAACGTGACACGTCCGGTTGCCACACGTGCTCATACTCACGACCGTTTAGTTCATTTCCATAAACTGTACATCAGCCGTAAACAATTGTACTGTATCTGCATTCATTACCTATATTTTGATTACCACCAAAAGATACCACATTTGTTTATATGTGTAACAGTAACGCACTCCATATTTCACCGCTGCAATCAACTGGACGATTTGTCATGCTTCCGCTACACTGCTAATGTGCTTGTAAACCTGGTCGTAAGTTACTGGACATTTAAATTGTTTACTATTATATTTGTAGAACCACGTTTGATAGCAGTGAATGTACTTACGTATAACCCTCTGCACTCTGCCCATTTTAATATATATATATATATATATATATATTTGAAACGTCACAATAAATCGTTCACAACTCAGTGTTTGTCCCGTGTTTAAAACCATATATATAGCGTGCATAGGACTATGTTACCTGAACGCATAATTCGAACTTTGTGGCGACTTAACATAAAACAATGAGCCGAAGTAATTCATGTGATGTTTTCCGGAGTAACATTTCGTACATTCTGATCAAAAATGGACATGTAACGATTCAAAATTCCACAGAGCGGAAGTCATGGCTTAACGGATTGAACAGGTAGACACTAAAACAGAAAATCAAGATTGTGGGAACGCCGACTACCAGGGTAGCTGCAGTGTCAACACAAATTATTTTTGAATACACAGGGGAGACTGTAACGTGTAATGACCAAAGCCTCAACAAATATTACTCCGGAGAACATCACATGAATTGCGTCTTCTCACTGCTTTATTCAAACGAATAAAGGAAACAAACTGTCTCAAATTTCTACGAAGTTGACTGCCGGAGGATATTATCAACAACCTAGACAATCTTTTCCAACGCAAGTTCAAGTTGGTCACCGAACGGCTACGTATTCAGTTTTAAAAAACGTGCTTTTCCAAGTATCAGTTTCCTCGCGTGTTTATCAAAAAACGCCGGTCATGTAAGTTGCAGCCAAGCAGCTCTAACCTGAAGCGGATTACCAAATCCCATCTCGAAATGTGTTAGCAAAAGTTGGAACCGCTCGAGGTGATGTACGGAAAGTTGTGGCCTATTGTGTTTTAAATTAAGTATATGAATTTTTGTTCTGCGAAAGTACAAAAGCGAATGTGACAAAATCGCTTGATGATTCCTTTTGTCCCGTCACAAATACGTCATCATTTCCTGAATACCTGGATATGTATGTAACCAAACTGTCATCAGAAACGCTTTCGCGCACTCAAATGGAAGCCCTCTCTTTAGGGTTGAGGCTTGCTAAACCATCAAAGAAAGTTGAAGAATTCTGGTTACATGCCCAGTTTGAAAATCTCTACGAACAACTTCAGCAACATTCGCCAACATCTGAGGAGAATCAAAATCGGTTGAATGCAAAACTAGTGGATGTCGCCTACCAGCATTAGAATTACAAACAAAAGCGTCACACTTCCAAAGCTTAAGAGAAATAAGACAAAATGAGGACTTAATGGTGTTAAGTCCGGACAAAGGCTCGGCGGTTGTGCTGATGGATAAAGCGGAGTTTGAAATACTTAACGACACTCAGAAGTTTCTCCTGGATGATAATCCTGATAATGCCCAAGAAGTGGAAAAGGAAATCTGCCGCAGGTTGGAAGGGTTGAGAATAAATGGCGTCATGGCTGTCGACCAATGCAGGCTGATGAAACCAATCGGCACACGCACACCGCATGTATACGGACTGCTCAAAACCCAATGTCCCACTTCGGTCTATTATGTTCATGTGTAACGCACCGCAGCATAAATTAGCCCGTTCGCCAGCTGGTTTGCTGGAACCATTCAGAAAACGATTCAGTAAGTCAATCTGAAAGACAGTTTCGAACTTGTGAATTGAATGGATGGTTTAGGTTTCCGAGATAAACTATTGTGTTCATTTGATATGACGTCCATGTTTATTAATATTCCGCTTCATGAAACAGTTGATGGCACGTGCGAGTTTATTGTAAGCAGCAGTGCTCCGTTTCCTATCTCGGTGAGCGAACTGAGATCATTTTTACTTCTGTGTACACATAACGTAAGATCCAACTCCCAGACATATAGTTTCCAACAAGTGGATGGAGTTGCAATGGGCAGTCCGTTGGGTTCACTTCTTGCGGATTTCCTCATGGCCAAAGTAGAATTCATACTATGCGAAAGCCTGTCAAAACCAGTGTTGTACAGACGCTACGTTGATGATATCCTAGTTATTTTTGAGAGCTCAAGTGACGAAACTGAGTTACTCTTGAAGTCCAACCAGGCTCATCCGAACTCAAATCTGACAAGAGAGAACGAGACGAATGACTGTCTTCCGTACCTGGACATTCTAGTCACTTGAAGACCAGATGGCACGGTAGGGAGATCCGTCTACAGGAAACCTACCTAGACTGAATAGTACATGCATTTGGAAAGCTTCTGTTCTGTGCAGCATAACAGAAGTTTAGTCTGGACGCTTTTCCATAGAGTACGGAGGATTTGCACTGAAGACAACTTACAGCTAGAGTTAGGCTTACTGACAGACATTCTGCAGGTGAACAGGTTTCCCGTGCTATTTATTAAAAAGTACAGTAAAGCCGTGATCATAACTGTAGAAGTGACGACGGTGTCGAAAATGACAGTGTATTATTAACTCCCGTTCTTGGGGGATAGCTGATCAAACATGACGAGGAAGCGTCTAACAGCAGCTGTATCCAGTACTCGTAACGCTGCAAAGATATGTGTAATACAACGAACGAGAACTCTACCAGTCGCTCCGGTTACGAACAAAAGGTATACGTCTGTCACATCTCATTGTTTCGACAAATACTCGTTTAGCTGTAGTATGAACTAAATAGGGAGGAAAAACCGACAACTAACTGTTCGTATCAAGGACCATGTACCCAAATGACTGGAGATGCAGTTAGAAACGCCAGGAGCCTGTACAGAAGCCGATGGATGGCACCCCGCATCTTCTGTTGCAAAACACATAATACAAACAGGGCACATAGTCAAAGTTTCTGACGCGTTCTCGGTGATCTTTCGGAGCAATCAGAAACGCATAATCTAGTTTTCTGAGGCTTTGGCCATTTGACGTCACAGTCCCCCCTCTGTGCGTTTCTTAAAAAAATTGTGTTGACACTGCGGCTACCCTGGTAGTCAGCATTCCCACAATTTTGATTTTCATTTTTGGTGTCTGTCTGTTTAGTCCCTTGAGCCATGACTTCCGGTCTGTGGAAGTTTAAAGTTTTAAACTTAGTTACTTGCCCATGTGTGATCAGAATGTACGAAATGTTACTCCGGAGAACATCACATGAATTGCGTCTTCTCATTGTTTTATTCAAGTTAATCAAGGGAACAAACTGTTTCAGATTTAACATAAGTTGACCAGTGGCCCGCGCTAAATGAACGACAATAACGACTATTGTTCTGTCTGTGATTTGCACGATGGTGTTGGTGACGATATCATGTTAACTGAGAAGCTGGAATCTGCCGAATTGCGCATAATGGAGTTAGAACAATTGATTTCGAAATCCACTGTACACTATCCAGTTGACACATGTCTCAGAATTTATATGCCTGATGGTGACTGTCATATAATTTATGCCGAAATGCAGAATGAACATACTGACTGCTATGTATCCAATGGTGCTTCTTGTAGCCCACTCAATGTTCCTGTTAACGGACCTTCGGATTTCGGAGTGGTAGTTAAGTGGTATGATGATGGGATGCGGCACGACGATTCAGGCGGTCGAGTCCAGCCGGAAGCTCGTGCAAACAATGTCTGCAAGTTGTCGAGTGGCCGGCAGGAGGCGAGTGACCTCGGCAATGTTTTCAATTATCTGTCAAACCTCCCAAAAAGAGATACCGTTAGATTTAATGGGGGTTCAATGAGATATTGGTTGTTTATTTGCAGTTTTTAGTTCAGCGTGTTGAACGTTGTACAAGATCCTGACGCTCGTTTATCTTATGTAATTCATTACTGCGACGGCGTGGCAAGCGAAGAAATCAAAAGTTGTTATGCTAGAGCCTGAGGAAGGTTTCCTAGATGCTATGGATACACTGAAGACGAGGTTCGGTCGCACGCTCAGGTCCACATCAGTCAGCTAGTTGGTGGATCGATCGTGATAACGAACGATGCAGATGCATTAAACAAGCTAGTAGTAAAGATGAAATCTTGTCTCAATATCCGACAGCAGATGCAGTACGAGGCAGATCTGAATGCTTCCGTAACTGTTGGGGCCATAGTTAGGCGATTGCTTCATGCACTGCAACTCGATTCGTTCAAAATTGCCTCTAGCATACTTTGAATACCTCGAGAACCCACTTTAAAAGACTTGTGCAACTTCGCGGAGATAGCAGCAGACGATCTGAGGCCCCTGGAAACCGTGATGCATCGCTAGCCACTCACGTAATGGACGAATCAGGACGATGGTGCGTTCTGTCTTGCCTAGAACGTAACGGTAATCATTACATGGACCAATGTTCACGATTCAGAACCATGAGCATTGCAAAACGATTGTTGAGTGTCTCAAAGCAAATACTATGTCAGTTATGCCTCGACGCCAACCACTCTTTGATGAGCTGTAGGTCTAGAAACAAATGTGGATTGGGTGATCGTCAGTCTAAACATCACCCACTTTTACATCACGAAAAGACAACACTCTTTTCATCCGAACGAGCAACAACAAACACCAGGACATGATATAAGAGCCGAGTAGCTCTGAGAGTGCTCCCAGTAAAGTTGCGTAGTTCTGAGAAAATAACAGAAATCAATTAGATACTCAACTATGGATCTGAATCAACTTTTATTGATAAGCAGTTGTTGAGAGAGCTGAACTTGGAGACCAGGTCGGTATTGCTTAACGTTTCAACGGTAACAAAGGAATTCTGATTTACCTCCTCATCAACGGAGATTGATTTATATCCGATAGATGGTGACAAACCTATACTCGTGAATCAGGCTTGGTCTGTGACACGTTGGAAGCACTTGCAGGATATCTCCCTTCCTGATAATCGTGGTCGTGACTTGGAGTGTTTATAGGAATGAACGTACCGGAGGCCCACTAGACACTCGAACAGTGACGTGGGGATCCGATGGAGCCGTTCGAGATACGCACCCCGCTTGGTTGGATATTACTGGGTCAAGTTGATGGAGAAGAACAGAAGAGGTCGTGTATTAACGCTATGTGCGCTAAACCTAATGAAGACTCCGCTTTCCTTGAAAGTATATAAGAAATAGAATTTTTGGAATCAAATGGCTGTCGTCTAGCAATGTCCGTTGAAGATGAAGTTGCGCTCGAACAGATGAAATCCTCTATCGTAAAACGCGACATTCACTATGAAATTAGCTTGCCTTGGAGGTGTGGTTGTCCCGCACTGCACAACAATTACCCAGTCGCTAATCAAAGGCTGGTGTCACTTCGGAGGAAGTTTACGAAAGGTCGTGCAATGCATCGTTTATATACTACAGGTGTAGAGGATTATTTGATGAAAGGGTTTGCCAAACCCGTTAGACCCGAAAGACCGGGTGTGGGAAGGAGCTTCTGATGTATCCCACATCACGCCGTTACGCATCCGAACAAGCCAGGAGAAATCCGAGTTGTATTCGATTATGCAAGCAGGTATCAGGGTACTTCACCAAATCAACAACTGCTGAAGGGACCTGGTCTTGTTAACTGTTTAGTCGGCGTTCTGATGAGATTCAGGGTAGAACGTATAGCAGTGGTGGCTGATGTCGAAACTATGTTCCACCAAGTCAAGTTCCCGACAAGCAACAGGGATTGTTTACGATTTTTGTGGTGGCCTAATGGACAATTCCACTTCAAACCGGCCGTAGTTCGCATGACGGTTCCCCGTTTGGGGCTACATCTTCCCCTAGTTGTGTCAGTTTCGCTCTCAGCCGAACTATAGTAGATTGCATCAAAGATTTTCCCCACTAAACTTTATCGGTTATGGAGGAGAGTTTCTACGTTGACGAATGCCTGTTTAGCTGTGACTCTGTGGAAGAAGCCCGAAGTCTATTCTCCCAGTTTAGAATGATCGCGTCTAAAGGCGCCTTCAAGTTGACAAAGTGGATGAGTAATAACAATCGAGAACTGCCCATTCAGTCGATCGAACCGGTCTCGAGTGATTGTGTGAATCGTGATCTGCAACCTTGTCATATGCATCCAACTCTGGGAGTGATGTGGAACGTCTACGACGACTACATTACCATTCGTCTAACGAAGGCCGACGCCGAATACACGTGGAGAGCCCCATTGTCTTTTGTAGCTTTTATTTACTATCCGTCGGGATTTGTTGTCCCTGTACTGCCCCCAACCAACATACTGCTACAATCGTTTGTAAGGAAAAATATGAACTGGGATGCAATTGCGGACGAGGCGGAAATGAGTGAATGACACAGCTTTCTTGTCTATATACGTTAGCTAGAACAGGTGAGAATTCCACACCCTCTCATACCGATGACACTTACTGCTGTGGACATGAGACTGTATTGTTTCTCAAATGCATCCGAGTTGGGCTATGGAGCAGTAGCTTACGCTAGAGTCGAAAGCGATGATAATTCGGTCATGAGTTCTATCTTGATTGGAAAAGCTCGCGTCTCTCCAATCAAATCGGTCACGATACCTGGCTTGTGATTAACAGCAGCAGTTCTGGCCGCCCGTCTAACCGCTCAGGCTATGGAAGGACTTAAACTGAAGCCCAATCCGACATTTTGGGTGGATTCAATAGTAGTCTTGCAGCTGATCCGTTCTGCAACTAAGCGGCTTACCACATGGCCTGACTTTTGAAATTGAAAGAACCAAAATGGTCAACTGTACCAAAAACATTAGGCAAAATTCCAAGAGAATAGCTGAAGAAGAACGTAATTTCTGTTCATCACTGCCAAACGGTGAGTTCATGGTTCGATGTGTTTGCCATATGTGCCAGTTGGACGATAATCTGGTGGATGATAGCGATTTCGCCACGGTTTAAAAAATATTTGTTGCTGAAATCCGGTAAGATGACGAGGTCTTGGCTTTAGGACCCTTGCAATCGAGTGATATCCAAGGGGTTGATACAACGATATCACTTCAGAGGCGATATTGAAACGATTAAAAACGGTACACCAAAGGAGTCCAGCAGATGCCTTAAACGCCCCGCGAGTCCGCTTAGAAAGATGTGTCATTTTAGAAAATGGCTTACTACGAGTAGGAGGAATGTTGAACTGACCTCCATTGCCTTATGATGCTAAACATCCCATTCTCCTACCAGCCAAACATTTTGAAACTCGTTTACTTATTTTGGGCTATCATGAAAAGAATGTCAAGTCGAAGCTTCTCATGTACTATCGAAGATTCATCAGTGATATTAGATTTTGCAAGGAACCTTAACAGTCCGCAGAATGTTGCAAAATTGCGCAAAGTGTGGGGTTTGTAATGCCAAACCATGCGGTCAGCAGATGGTACCTGCAACTGAGGACCGATTTTCGGTCTTTCGGTCGGCATTTACTGCCGTGGGCATAGATTACTTCAGTTCACTATTCATCAAGCATAAGCGAACAACAGAAAAGCGATTTGGATGAAATTTCACTTGTCTTTCCGTGAGAACATTACTCATAGAAGTGACACGTGCGATGTACACAGACCCATTTTAGTGTGCTTTCCGCCGGTTTGTTAACAGTAGGGGTGTTTCGTCCAAAATCTACAGTGACAATGGATTGAATTTTCGAGGAGCTGAGGCAACTTTGAAAGACATTAATAATTCGTGAAATGAAAATAAGATGCGTTGGTGTCTCAGGGAAAGAAATTGTGAATGTACATCCTATCCACCATACGCTAGTCATCGTGGTGGCGTATGGGAACGCCTGGTTCGTTCGATAAGGCAGATATTCCGGCTGCTTACAGGCGATTAGATCAAAGATGATGAAGCTCTGCAAACCACCATGGCGGAAGTAGAGAGAGCATTCAACAGTCGACCGTTGACCTTCAATCCAGGTCATTCGGATGACTTAGGGACCCTATGTCCGAACCAGTTACTGGCTTTAACTAACGAACGGTCTACGAAGCCGAAGGAGCCTCAGTTACCGAACTGCTTGAGTAAACGATGACGACAAGTGCGCCAATTGTCCGATGAGTTCTGGAGAAAACGGTTGCAGTGTTATCTACCAGCATTACAGAACCGACAGAAATGGCTCGAAAGTAAACGAGACCTGAATATATGGGGCCTAGCCTTAGTCACTGATATTTGAACGTCAACAGGTCTGTGGCCGGAGTGGACAGTAGAAGAAACGAAGAGAGAGCATGACGGTCTGGTAAGCGATGTAGTTGCACGAACGAACAAGCGGAAATTCAAAAGAGACGTTCGATAAGTTTTCATGTTAGAAGAAACGCTCAACCTCGAGAATGCTGCGGGTTCTGCGATTGTCCGGAAGTGTGAAGCCCAATTTCACATTCAACGTTATTCTACTCACGCGTTTGCAGTAGTATATAGTTATCTTCCAGGTTAACATGACTCGTCCGGTTGCAACACTTGCTCTTACTCACAACCGTTTGATGTCAACATTTAGTTAATTTCCATAAACTCTACATCGGCCGTAAGCAATTGAACTGTATCCGAATTCATTACTCACATTTTGATTCCTAACACAATGCACCATATCTGTTTTTATGTGTAACAGTAATGCACTTGAGGATTTGTCACGCTTCCGCTGCACTGTTGTATGCGTTTGTAAACTTGGTCGTAAGTTACTGGACAATTAAATTGTTTACTGTTGTATTTGCAGACCCACGTTCGATAAACAGTGAATATATTTGCGTATAGCCCTCTGCACTCTGCCCGTTATATATATATATATATATATATATATATATATATATATATCCAGCCCAGATCGTACGTAAGACTAGGCTACCTGAACGCATAATTCGAATCTTCTGGCGATTTACCGCCCACAATTTGATTTAGTACCCTGTTGAGCGTTATTTGTCTCTGCCCCCATCTCGACCAGCACCATCATCACCAATACCAAAGTTTTCCGTGTTGTCATTATCCATCGTAAACCTTCAACCAGCCAGTCATCGCCCCTCGGCTGAGTGACGTCTGTCAAATCGCACGCAGTTGTAGTACTGAGTTAGCACCTGTTCACGAACGCCGCACGTTCTGGATGCAGATCATCCTTAAACAACAGAAATTGATGGCAACGTTGGGGTTTACGAATCCATGTGCTGATCCTTGTATTGTCTATAGCGAAGAGGCAGAGCGTAGACATTCATGCAACTCAGCACTCGTGGACAAGCGTCTACAGCTGAGTAATGGGTGCATCTGAACTTACAGCGTTCCAAAACGTTAATGACTCAAAAGCTTGCATCGATATGTCAACATTCCACATCAATGAACTGATGACATAGTCAAACGGAAACACATGCATCGTAAGCTAATCTATGTATTAGTAAATACCCCAGTGGTAAATGTCAGCATGACGATCTGGTAACAACATGCAGTCTGCTTTGGCTGTAGAACATGAGCTAGCCACATTAGGTGAATTGATGAACGAATGTATCCGCGGTCAACGGTGTGGCTGCAGATGCGCTTAATTTTACGGTCAATAGTTGTTAGTGATGTTGACCCAGCGTTATGAGGTCAATGGACTGAGAATATTTAATGTTTCAATTCATGGTAATGGACATTCGACAACTCAGTGGAAACCCCGAAAATCGATGTGGTTTTGCTCATTTAGAGTACTTTGAATTGGCTTGGTAAATAAGATTCCAGAAAGGTACGAGAACAATCTGTGATTAATGTGGACAAGGATAGAATGGTTGTTTGGATTACATAACTGATGTGACCGAGGTTGGTCAGCCAGCCATTGCCTGCCTAATCTTTGAGTTCTATGTTTGCCTAATTATGTTTAATTCAGGATGAAACTGTTTGACAGTTCACGATGCACTCCTGATAGACAAATTCAAATGAGGTGCATCTGATGATGTACCTCCTGGAAGCAGGATTATAAGAAAATTGAAACGAGTGACTTGCCGTGAATGACAGTGTGTTACGTCACTAGTGAGCGTGAACCTGGCAACACACATTGAATAACCGGAGTCGAACAGGAGTTCAGGGAACTTCCAAGTTGAAACACTGAGTAGGCATAATTAACTTCATCAGTACAGTAAGAAGACATATGCTGTGACATGTTAACATTTAGTTTACTTTCATCAGTCGCAAACATAAACACACAGGGTATATATGACACATAAATAGAGATAGACAGGGTACGGACACGCATTCTCTCAAACCACATATCATGTCCTCACCATCACGACAACCCCACAGGTTGTTTCAAACACTTTTGTGCACATATCACCGACTGGTGAGTTCTGATCAACACTGCTTCACTAAACACAAGTAGGTTCAGGTTCTTTTGATGTAACAATACTTTGAATGATCTAAGTGGGCCAACCTGGTGTCTTGTTATCATGAAATGTCTAGCAATCGATGCTGCGGGACTTCGAGTAACTGATTCACCTGTTTCAGATTGTTATGTCGTCAGTTAATTTAAACAGGTCGGGACGTGTTCTGCCACTCGCTGAGATAGCTGTCGATTTGTTCTGCCTATGTAAACGTCACCGTAACTGCGAGTAAACTGATAAACAAGATGAGAGACAGATTGGTCAGACAAACTGCGTTCGCGATTGTGTAGAACGGGTTGTTTGGTGGTCTGAACCAAGCGTAATTGGGCATCTGCGTACGTACGGGGTAGAGCACATTACAATTTGTGCTTTATGTCATTTGCCAGTTGATCCTCTTTGCATTGCAAAAATAGAAATATATCTTTCTTCTGATCTGTTTGCATCGGCTCGTTGCATATATTCATCCTGCTATGAATCTAATATTTATTTCCGCATTAGGCAAGCCCAAATGCTTGTAGTCGAGAGTGGGCGGTGTTTAATCCGAAAAAGGTTGGATCAGCGAATTTGTTGCTAGGTTAATTGTTTGGTCGTAAACTGATAGATTGCTGGAATGCATTCTGCTTACAGTATGCTTAGTTTCCGTTCACCAACAAAACCCGATCTTCAGCGCAAGGAAGAACCCCATTGCCCGAGAATACCGTTTTTACGTGCCTTTGGACAGGCCCATTTCATTTTACTCGAATTGATCTTCATTGTCGGCACGGTCATGTGCCACTTCACCCTTCACGTACGTTATCAACCATGTGCACATATCTGGCACCCCGCATACGCACTTCTCCCTTTATGAACGTTCTCAGCCCAGTGCTAATTCTTGGCATCCCGTCCACATGCTCGTCCATTTAATTGAGACATCACTGTATTGTCTGGATCCTTGTCTGGTCCCCTTCTGTCTTTGTTTTCTGCTTGATCGCAAACCCTTTTAATGTGGTCTAGTTTGTGACCGTGTGAACTTCGGATTGAGTGACATTAGGTGGTTCTTTCCAGAGGCCTTTCTTTTCTCTGTGTTCATTCGTTAGCATGGGTTGGTTGGGTTTGCCGGGAAGACAAGTATTAATCGTGCATATTTCGTTGTCTGTCGTTCAGAACCGTTGAACGTCGTTCTGTTATCTACCGTTT
>LUCH01004036.1:3950-34108 GCA_013368495.1 Paragonimus heterotremus | reverse complement strand
AGCCCAAACACATCTACCGTATGCAAGTGAATTGTTCTTCTGCTATGTATTTGCCCATAGGTTTGACGAACGTGTTCTGTCATTCAATACTGGAAGTGTTAGACTTAAGTAGACAATTACAATCCGATGAATGTGTAATTATCTACTTCCATTCTGAATTATGCCAGACCCTTCCGATCTATTCAAATCTAATGTTTTTAATTCTCATAGATACTGCAAATTTCGGAACCAAAATGTTGACATTTCATAATGACGGTTCATTAATAATCGTACTCATTCCACAATGCATTGAAGAAGCAAAGAATATCTTCTACGCATCAAAGAGATGAGGCTAGAAGCATCATTTTTGAACGTTTGCTTTTAGTTACAACTCCATGTGGTACGTAAATTACATTGATTGCCCGTTAAACTGGTTGTAGCAAGCTAAATATTGCGCCTACTGAACGAGCTACAATTACAACACGTAAACACAATTCATTTTGTAGGCGCATGATCGATTATTTCAAATAAATTTTTATAGTTCAATGATTGCAATGCACCGTCTCTTCGCAGTCAGAAATACCTCAACTCTATCAACGTTATACATAGTCCTTCTACCCAGAAGTCACCTCCGTAACAATGAAGGCAGACTGTTCTGAGTTCATCTTGTTGTGTTGAACAAACAGTCTTCTGATTCGCAATGTGATAAATCAATTTGGAGTTTAAGAAAACATTGTGTCGAACGAAGTGTCTCAAACCTAATCCTGATGAACCGAACGAATCATCTGTTCAGCGGTTCGCTATAAACTCACTAGAAACCAATTTAAACACCAAGTTGGGCGAGGTGATTGGCGCCGCTTAAACATGAAACTGTGGATGGGGAAGTCAGTCTATCTTGACCGTATATGAGAGCATGTTATGCAATTGATATAGTTACTTCTGGGGATCATTAGCTTGTGAAACACTCCGAAGGATGACATTCCCTCGACTATATCGTCTCTCTTGATGTACATAGTGCAGTTTGCCCACTGCATTTCTTATTTAGTTCATGTAACTTGCGCTTGCTGATAGCCACTGAAGCGGCTTTTTAGTTAGCCATTCATCATCCTGATTGGACCTAAGTGACGCTTACACACTATGTGACCCCGCATATTCTACATCAAACAGAGAAGCTAAGAGATGTAGAACAATGGTTGGAAACGATATCAGGAATATCAACCACTACAAGCACAACTCTCTTGTTGAAATGTCAGTCTGACACTTGGATATTCAGTAACGTTGTTAACAGCCACCCGTTTGCTTCCAGTGAAACAGGAGACTCGTTTGGTATATATTATACACTAATGCTATTTTCTGAAACCATGGTGCATTTTTGTGTGAGTATGAAATTCATATGGGTCCGATGTGAACTCTGAGACTTTAGTTCTATTTGGAACATGATGAAATCTTGTTCACTTCATTGACTGATTAATTCACTTTATAAAAATGTATATTTCACGCTACAAATGAGATGCCAAGTGGCTGGTCATGGGTCGTACGCGGAATGAGAACGTTATACGTCTAACATATTACTTTTCGAAGTGATTTCTCATATCCAAGATTACATGATTTTTACGTCTGGCATTCACTTTTCGGATCAGTTAAAATGCTTACAGTAAAGTAATTTACCTGGTGGTTTCAGCAATTCAAATGCTCAAACGTATTCACTTATGTCTTTATCAATGCAACGCTAAGTTTACGGGAAATTCACTTGCAATAGCCAACAAATGTGCTTTAACAGCTACGTGACAAGATATAATGAAATGGTATGTCAAGACATTTCGTACGGTGGGAAAAATGTGCCCTCAGGAAACAACCCGGACAGAGCAGCAATTCAGTAAATAAGCTCCCTTAGAGAAGGATATACTCAAACACTCACTTCCAGGATTTTAAAAGAAAATTTCCTCGAACGAATAATGATCTCGGTGCCAAATAAAAAAAATTGGAATTGCTATACAAATAGGAAATATTAATACTTGGCTACAGCATTCAGCGACACACTGTAACGCAGGTGTGCAATTCTATGAATGTCATACTAATTCACGATGCTAGTTGGAATGGAAATCCACCCTCCCAAATTACAGCCCTTGTCACTTACCATATAATTTACAATTTACATGTAGCTGTCAGATTGAACACATCGGCCTTACTGAGCGACAATCAAAATGTCACATTCCGATTACATTTGAGATTTAGGACGCAAACAGGTGGCGCAATTGCAAGCTGACACGTGTGTGAGCATACAACAGAAAACACGGAGATCACCGGCACCTACGATCATTCCTTCAATTCTGCAGGGTCATCACCAATGGATTCCTAGCAAGTAGTCCCAATTCATCACTTGATTGGTAAACACATGTCTTGGTGTTTTACGGCCTCAACCGAAGCGTGCGCTCTGTTTTTCATATATTGCAATCATCATATCCAGAGAGTGTTAATACTTGTTGATGCACACGGCGACGGAGTGAATGATGCTCGAACTCATCAAACTGAAGTTGTAATTGGGTGGAAATGAACCCATGGGTTTTTGGAGTTACAGTTACCCGTCCAACGGAAGTTCAACCCGAATAGCTCTGTCAGCGGTCATTATTTATACAGTATGAACGCAAAGGCCTTCTGAATAGTCAGAACTGGTGTAACAGACGGAATGTTTAAAGGTATCTGCTGATGAATGGTGAAAGTGAAGGATTCGTCCGTCACTGAATATAGTGAGAATTAAACAGTCGTTAACCCTCTTTGTGGAGTGCATTATGATCTTTCATTATCGTGAGCAAATAAATCTGCCTCATTTTTTTAAAATTACCATTTATCCAGATTATAACATGCCAGACTGATGAATTGTCGGGAAGTATATTTAGGGAAACTAATGATTTATCATTCGTATGCGAGTTACTGAGACCGCTGACCGGTGAGATGTTAACTAGGAAGAATGTCTCTGAGCTGTCGTGAATCAGAGTCACGTGATTTTGATTGTCGGATAAATGAGTGGTTTTCTTCGCAAAACAAATGCTCTTCATGTAAACTTGATTGGAATATCTATACCATTGAAGTAACATTCAACTACTTTGCTTTGGTTAGTAGTATATAATATTGGAATTTTGAAAACTACTTCTAATACGGATAATCGTAGACACACAATATATAGGCAGGATTGAGTCTTGGGTTCTGCGGTATATGAGATCACTATCCATCTGTGGGGCTATGTTGGTTGCAGTTCTCGTGGAAATCAAGCGGATTAAAATTGTGTACACAAAATAATCGTTTCAAAATACACGTGAAACGCCACGTCTTCGTGATTATGCCAACGAAGTGAACGTCTCTTTAGTGAACCACTAAAACGTGCGTAGTCGAAGGGACCATAGAATTCAAAGTACTTAAGCGTTCGTGGTTTGTCAGACATTCACAATGAACCGTAATCATAGCATTAAAGTTACATAAGCTTTAGAGCCACTTCTAGGCCTGTGCTTATTTGATCCGACCAACACGCACCTGGAAGACTATTACTATGCCAATCACACAGGCGTTCAGAATCGCAATCATATATATGTGTGACGAATGTCGTTTGATCTAGTACATAAGACGTGATCAAATATTTGAATCTAACGCGTTGTTTCATGCTGATCAAACTAGCATTTTCATTGTGCACGCAATTATACAATACGAGCGAAAGTGATTTGCGGCCATTGAAAGTGTGATCTCTGCGTTGAACAATAATTTGTGACAGACTCTGATTAACGGGGTAAAAAGTGACATAGTCTGGAACGCTGACAAATGGTTCAATACTAGCTGCAACAAAATATTTTATGATAGGATCCATGTAAGTAAAATTTAAGGAATACGGTGGATTTAACGTATGGTAAGTGAACAAGACTAGCACGAAGACAAGTATAAACTGTGAACAGCACACTAACTGAAAAATATACAGTATAACACGATCTTCCGCTTCATAATGGTCAACGTTGTAAAACACTGAAATAAGATATGCCTTCTTAAGGAAGTCACGGGTGCGAAGAACGATGAAGTAACTGAACTACATAATGTTTCAATACACATTTGCGCCTTGATCACATATATTGTTTAATAGGTGTTCTGTAGGTGGAAGAACGGTTGATCAGTGACTAAATGACAGTATACATTGAAAGTTTTGTGACAAAAGCTGTTTAGGTTTCATTTTCAGCTGCGACCACGATAAGCCGATAAGCATTACGGTATAAGTGTAATATTGCACATTCTTCCGACGAACGTAGAGTGACGCACGCATAACCAACGATGCCAAATATCAAAACCAGATCAAGGCGTTGAAAACCGTGGTACTATTGACAAAAACAATATAATCAGTTGCATGGAACGAACCTCAATTCTTTTGCGTTCGTGGGATAACATACAATAGATAGTCGCAATAGGCCGCAAGCGTCCGAAAGGCATGAGAAGTGCACGCACAAGCGACCGACAAGTAATGACGAACCGACGAAATGCGATCGGATCGGTTTAATGTGTCTAAATAACCGGCCTTCGGACAGACCGATTAGTCGCTGACAGTTTCACGGCAGCCCATAGGAAGGCCGTATTTTACAGGGGTGGGGAGGGCGAGATTGACATACAACAATATGTGTGTGGACCCGTGAATGAGGTTCGATGACTGAGGGAGGCTGGATCGAGAAATAAGTACTTTTGGACGCGGTTAGTGAAACTAACAATAACAGGCGCCTAGTTAGATGGGTTCACGGGGTAGAGTGTGGCAGGGTCAGTCGAGGGGAATTTTGACGTCCAAAATGTCCTACAACTATGCTTATTATTAACAGTTACATTACAGTGTCGTGTCCTGTTTACAGACAGGCTTGCAAAAGCATTGGTTTTGCGGGGATAGGTCGTGTACTGGGCTCAACACTAGCTGGTATATTTGTAGCCATTGGTGGAAGGGAAATGTTACCATCTTCTATCAGCGGTATGTAAGTGACCATTTGCTTTATCCGGTGAAATTCATTTTCTTCGAAATTAGAATTCTTCAATTTCTGGTTAGTACAACATTCCTAGTTTCACAAACAAGAATCGTAACAAATTTAATCCGTTTTAAACATTTTACTCACCATAGAGCAAGAACTGTTTAATATGACGCTCCATACTCCACAATATTGCTTGAAGCTAACATTCCCTCAGAAAGCTTCTTTCCTAGCGTCAATTGTTTGCGAATCAGGCTTTGCAAGGACACAGCTCCAGGAAGCTGGACGAATCTACACTGGTGAATGTTTGCACGGATTGGGTTGAAACTGTAAAGAAGACCAGTGTTGTGAGTGTATATACTCAGAAGTATACTAACACATTACCAAACAGAAAGTCGGTTAAGAGATGTGTACAGTTCTAGAAAAAAGGACAGTTTTGAAGCTGCTTCTCAAATGTGCTCATAACACGGTTTACATGAATTAAAATTACGGTCGGACTTGGCTTGCTCAGCCTTACAACTGAAATGCGTTCGTTCAGATTGGAATGTTGCCCAACTTTCTCATAATAGTATCCTGTCAAAATGCTCCGCATTTAATGTAATTTAACGAATCACTCTGAATTGTAATGTCGACCGTAGTTATGACCGTACTAATGTTCAAATGGTTAGCGTATACGAGGACGCGACAGGCAATGATAACAGAAGACGTGAATCAAAGTCTGACATTATTTATTGCAAATATGTTACGAAATCAAATCATGTTGTCTGCCGGTTCAACGTACACAACGTGTTACTCCGTCACTCGGATCCAAAATAATGCCAGCCTTTTCCAACTTATTGTTTCCATCAAAGTAGTACACTTGTGATATGTATTGATAACGACACAAATTCCCTTTTTACGCTTGATTTGAAAATGAACTTATTTTTAAACGTAGTCTAATTGAAAATGCTACATACCTTGAAATTTATGTTCATGGTACTGACACACTGTTGCCAAATGAATATATTTGTTTGCAGGATTTAATAGTTGGATTGATTGAGTTCAACCACCTGTAGCTGTAAGTAGAAATGAGAACTGGCCAGATAGTTTTTCTCTGCAACTGACATCCCAGTACATTGCTTTTCACCATGTTCTCTTGTTCAGATGAGTAAAAGTGGTACGACAAGAAGACAATACCTAGTAGGGTTGAATTTATTCAGAGCTAACTGATGCAAACCCATTTGCGTTTGTGACCATTTATTTGACATAAATTTGTAGATTGGTCCACACTTCACCAAAATAATGAATTTAGCATCTGTGAAAGATATCCAGAATGTTTCGGAGTATATAGGATTGGCCAGAAAAACTACCATTAATTTTAGTCTTAGCGGAGAATTAACTGAGGCAATATGCCGTGTTGGATACCAATCTCGTTTAGCATTTTGAGCAATTAAGCTAAACACGGGCAGGGTATAGCCAATGAAACAAACAAGAATATGTTGAATTGTGACTGTTTATTTGAAAGAACAACGACACTTTCTCACTTCAGTCTCTAATCGCCATGAGGTGTTATGTTCAGTGTGCTATCTGCTCATTCGGCGCAGGGGGTGTGACGTTTAACAGCCGCAAACTGCAATTGCATTGTGTTGTCTGATGGCTTGTGCCATCGTATTTCCAAAATCTGTTGCCCGAACACCAGCGTAGTCCATGCAACCAAACAAGTTGATCCGATGTACTAATATTTACACGCAGCTTGTCTGTTTCCGACTTCTCCTTCAAACATGTGGGTTATTCAAACTTAGAATAACAATTGCATTAATCGTGAGATTCGATTTTGTAATAACTTTTATGCAGTAAGTCGATTATGGGCAAATGTGGATAACATAATTAGCGAAAAACTGGGAAATTAAAACTGATGGTGCTTATATTTGACGAAGTAAACGTGACGCGGTTGGTCCGCGATTCACATTCATATGATTATCTGGTGTGATTTCCTTATCTATATGGCACACTGACTGCAGACAAAATGATGGACGGCTTTATAACCTGGGAAGTTAGTCACACAGTCACCGTTCTCTTGATAGTGAACCGATGCGGTGATAATTCGGACCAAAACTGGGGCAAGAAATTTGATAAATTACTTTATATATATATCGATTTTGGCTCAGTATTACACACCACATTTTACTCAAACGTTGATTGTGAATTCTAGTTGGAGTTCGAAGATTTACCTTTTGGAAGAACTCGAGCAGTCTTGACAGATAGTCAGCGTTTTCATCGTTGAATTTCCACTGGTTTGGAAGCATTGGAATTCAGCAGAATAGCCAAATTCAAAACGTTCAACCTCAAGATTTTTATCACTTATTTTTACCTACTTACATAGTTGAAGTAGTTTGATGGTTAATGACTCGTTGCGTAGGTCTGACATCTTGACATCCTCTTATCGCAATAGAAGAATATACATTCCGTATTGTGTGTTTCAGCTTTCTTGGTAAATGAATGCCTACACTAATAGACAGCTTGCCATTACAAGTCAACTATTGATGTTTGCATAAACATTTGGACACGTCAGCACACAGATTTCAAAATTTTATACTGTTCACCCAAATGTTACTTCTTGTCAGAACAACATATGAGTGCACTAGACGCACCTGTTCAAATGAATATGTTGGAAATTGATTAATTTTCTCATCTGGGTAAAAGTTGAGTCAGTCTTTCTTACAGGAACCGGTAAAGTATGAGTTAAAACAAAACAGAAGACGAACACTGGTAAACGCTAGTGTTTCGTATTGGCTCGTCAGTAGCAAATAACGAGTAACACGGGACACTTTCAATTTAATGTCTACAGTGCTTCGGGAGGTATGAACGAAGAAACCAACAATAACAAAAACGTCCGATCATGCGATCTGAATGACGTTCACTACGACTTAGGACCACGGCAACCTCAGGTTCACAGATAGTTGTTTTTGTACACACCACACAGGTTTGAACCGCTTTATCGCGACGGCTTCAGCAAATTTTAGGAACCGTGGGTTGTGGTGCTGCGCTATGATGATGAAGGCTGAGGTCAGGTCCACGTTGTGTACAGCTGATAAGATGTGTCGTCCGATCGACGAAGCTGGGGAGCTTACGACTCTCAGTGGCTACAGTGTCCGATTTTCAGACCTGTTTGTGAACCCACTTAGGCACATGTTCCTTCATCCATGAGATCAATGATCTATCGGTCCCAAGTCGTACTGAGTGTCATTCAGATCGCATGATCGGACGTTTTTGTTATTGTTGGTTTCTTTGTTCATACCTCCCGAAGTACTGTAGACATTAAATTGAAAATGTCCCGTGTTACTCGTTATTTGATACTGATGAGCCAATACGAAATGCTAGCGTGTACCAGTGTTCGTCTTCTAACTGTTTTGTTCAAATTACTGAAGGGATATAACTGTGTTACATTTCTAAAGAGGTGAATTCCCATTTCAGACACCAAGCTGTTACGTCGTTTGGTTAATTTGAAATGCAAGCTTGCTCGTGAACGGATGAATGTGGATTTAGTTCGCAGATGTATGAATGATAATCGGTATCCACACAAGTTTCTCAAGCTACTGCGAACGAACAGGCCCAATCCAAACAATACTAGTATCCGACGCATTACTGCCTCGCATTTAGAAGCATCGCAAACACGTCTGACACAATTACTTTGGACTCATCATCGTCTACAATGTGTTGTCAATAGGTTATCAATGTGCTGTCGAATCATTTTCGTCAATTTTTGTAAGAGTGTGATTGATCGAACGAAGACTACAGCTGCTTCTCATTTCGAACGGATGTTAACGAAACCAGAAGCTAAGCCTATTACTGTGGACCGCGGTAAGTACGTTCAAAATATTTCATCCGTACCACTCAGTGTTCCACAGTTGGCAGCACATTCGTTAGGCTTGCAGTATAAGGTACCTAAACGCATACCTAACCGAATATTTGTAGAAACACAGTTTGAGAACCTGATTGATCAGCTCTCAGAATTAACGCCAACTAACGCCGATAATTTTAACTGGTTCAAAAATAAATTCACTGATGTAGCTGATGAATGTTTACGTATTTGTGTGAACGACAAATGTTCGATAACAGTTCGGCATATTCTGACTTTGCAGGAACTCAAATAAAATATGTTGCAATCCTCAAGCGAGACAAAAGCTCCGGAGCAGTTATCCTGGATAGGACGAGCTACGTAGAAAAAAAGGTTGACAATCCTGTGTGACAAACAAAAATGTCAACTGATAGACAAGGAAAAAGTATTTGCTTCATAGATAAGAGAATCAGCCACTAGTTAGAAGTAATTCTTAAACATGGTTGGATAGATGAAAAGATATACAAATGCCTGAAACTCGGCGGCTGCTCGGTGCCTCAACTGTACGGTCTTCCCAAGACCCACAAGCTGGGTATACCACTCCGACCCACATTAACCATGTCTAATTTACCTCAGCACAAACTGGCTAGATTGTTGGTCGAGATTTTGAAGCCGGCCATTCAAAAGTTTGACAGCTATACTATCGAGGACTCGCTGGAAATTGCAGATGAGTTGGATCGAATCAATATCAAGAATGAACATATGTGCTCCGTAGATGTTCAGTCTCTCTTCACCAATGTCCCCCCTGATAGAAACTCTTGACTTTGTGTGTGAACGGATTGTTGACGAAAATACCCCTATGCTCATCCCAACTGATTATATGATAAAGTTACTTTTATTGTGTACGGAGAATGTTAGTTTTAATTTTCCGAACACACCGCACAGACAAATCGACGGAGTAGCGATGGGGAGTCCATTAGGTCCCCTTCTCGCTAACTTTTTCATGATCATGATAGAAGTGATATCATCTCACAACTATCATCGCGAAGATCTAAATGTTGGCTACTCTGGATAAACAAGAAGGTCCGATTTTGATTACGTTACCCAGATTTGTGTGTTCCGGAATAGTACGTTGTTTATATTCTTCACCACCTTGTAGTAATGTTGATTATTTTCCTATTCAAAGTATCAGCCTGCTTAGATTTTTCATCAACAACTACTAGTCGCCATTGCACTAGCTTATGATGAGAATTCATAACAAACAATCTGTTAGTAATATGCAAAGGATTGGTGACATTTTGGGTTATGTCATCAGCCACGTACTAAGCTCAACCAAGATATGTAACAAATGCCAGTCCTAATAACAGATGCCTAGAACTAGTTTATTGTCAGAATGTTGTTGTCAGGGAAAATGGACGATTCGTATCAATAAGTTTACTGACACAACACTGGCCGTCTTTGATTGATAACACGGCTTCACTGATTATCAGATGTTTGGAGTTTGTTTGCCGAAACCATTAAATGGACGACTTAGTTAGGTCGAGGTTACGAACCGTAGGCGGGATGCATTTTGCAACTGTGGACGCAAATGTGAAAATGTGTGTGAAAGTATTTGAATATGTCAGCTCCGGTGTTTCCATAATTAATAAGCCGAAGTGAAGGCAACAGACACAATAGAACTGCAAGGTTTATCCGATTTCCAACCGGAGTAAGCTGACGACGTACTGAAGTGAGCAAATGACTTTCCACTAACTGTAATTTGATAAACGCAAGCATTTATTCTATTCGTTTAAACTGTGCAATTATTCTATTCGTTCTCGTGATGAATGAGTGCAAATTTATCAGAGTATCCGATAGCAAGCAAAGTGGTAATTAAGATCAGTTCTTGGTTTAGAAGACGGTAATCAGTGCAAATACATCGGGCTATGCTAAACATTGTTTTAGTCAAATATTGTCTGTTGACTACGTATGCAAAGCAAGTGTACTGAGGATAACAGCTACTCAAAGTGGCTTTGTGGTAAATTGGTCGCTATCACTTCACTACTAATTCTACTCTGATAGGAAGGATATCCGCATGATATGTTGATTTTCAACGCCCGACTTGTAGTAGTTATCAAACAGTTCGATGAACTGTTATAGCGACAACACATGTTGCATACTACAACCAAACCCCTCGGACTGCACTAACATCCGGACCTCATTCCTGCCAGCCGTACACGATTTATGATGGATGCGAAAACCGTTAATCCAACTGATATAAATGGCAAGTTACCGACTACTAAAGATTTTATCAACGTCACCATAGTTCGAGTCCAGCTCTCAATGAAATCAAATTACTCAGGCAAACAGATCTGTCTAAGTGTATGAAGCTAGATTTTTGTTGAAATGTACACTGTTCACTTCTAACATAAACTGTACTACTGGACAGCGAATCTAGTCAAACCGGTACTCGACCCAGTAACTACCTGTCGTCTGAAGTACGATTTTCACTTGGCTTTATTCTCAGAAATTCCTGACATATACATCAAACGAATGACATTCACGACACCAGGCCGCTATTGAAAAATGTGTTGATAAAAGAAACTAGTAACGTTTTAGTAGTACTTATCTAATTTGAATGAGTTGAACAGAACACTCGCAGAACATGAACGGGAACGAACTATTCTGTCATGTACGTCCAAAACAAACTTTAATCTTTTTAGCAAAACCTATTGTCAAATTGATGGTTTGACAATGAACATCTCACTTTCTTCGGTCTCATTCGGCTTATTCGTCGACTGACTAGGAATTTAACTTACAAGCAAACGGAACACTCTTGTGATCAGCAGGCAGTACTTGACCGATATTCTTTTGACTGCTAATAATCAAATATGCCAGATGGAATGAACTATTTAAATCCAAACTTGCATTGTACTTTACCAAGTAAGACAAATGTTTGGCCAATGTTCCCTGATATTAACGCAGCCAACAAAGTAGATGGATTAACTAATGTTTCTATCTTTTTGGAAGACAAACGTTGCTTGGCCATCAACTGCATTTTGACAAATGTGGTTCAGTAACAACCAGAAGTGGATTTGTTTGCATGCTTTCTGGGGGGGGCATGGCTGGTTTGTACTAACAATATTTTGGACGACGAAGAATGCCAACCAGACCAGGGAATTTAAGAAAGTGTGTATCCAGAAATATATTTCAAACGTACAACATGATTAGTGTACGAAGTGATCCGTGAAGTAGTGTTTCCAGGAAAGCAACAGTTTTATCAACTGTAGCTAAAAAAAGACAAATTATGTGGAGTAGGTTTACAGTGTCTAAGAGAACAGCTCCATACCAACAACAGCTCCACAATCTATTGTGATCTTATAAACTGAGCTTGTATGGATTAGGAGCAAACACAAATAAAAGGTATATTAAATGTTTAAGCAAGGGGCCATCGTTGAGAAATAAGTAGGACTCTCCTTGTTTTGAAGGAGGTCTGCTTGATTTATCAAGCGGTTGCAGAAGAAAGACTTGAAATGAGTCTACCAGTTAGGTCATTTTTTGTAAATCAGCGCTTCGTTTAGCGTTACATTTAATGAACATTACTGCGGGGTTTCTGGCATTTGTTTGTGGAAACATTTACAATAGGCTAACTACGCCTGCTAGTGTGTTCCGGCAGTCTAATCGTTCGTTTCGTTGACCAGGTTTGCTAACTTAGAGTTTCCGACAGCAGAAACCAACCAACATCAGGTGCAAACACATGACATCAAAGCTGAACTATCCTCGTTAGACCAAGCAATGACTGAGTATAAAAACTAAATTTTCTGGGTGCAATACAGTTTCTTAGGGAGGTTTCACGGTTCCTTTTGAAACAAAGATTCCGTTCATAATAAAAAAAACCTTGTAAACGATGAGGTTCAGCACTTTACCAAAATGTTTACGAGCCGTTATACAGAGCCGTGACACTCAACAGTTCGATCTCATAAAGTTTGGGACAACGGATGAACTGTGCTTACGAGAAAAGCAAAATTCAGAGGCGGCCAGCAGTAAATTTATTGTTTGCGGCCCGCGTAGAATGCGTGGGCTGAGATTAACAAGTCGAATATTGCCTCATCAATAGGTACTACCTGTAGTCACTTGCTTACACTGGACTTGTTGGCGAGCGGATTAAATGGCCTTCGTCCTTCGGTGTTTCAGGTTCCTCCTATTGTCCAAAATAAGTGTTGGGGTTGACCGGCATTATTACACTTCCAGATATCTGGCAACATCCGCTAGCACTGATGAAATTACATATAGTGAAAGTGTACTTCTTGATGGCAAGGACACCGACTGGTCTAACTTGCGTATCTTTATCACAAATGACTAAACTAATTAGACAGATCTTTATTGACTTACTCCAATGAAGTATTGCTGATTTGCTATCATAAATTGCAAATTGAAATAAGAGTGATATTTTGAGGGGGAAAACACTGTGATTGTATGAATGCGATGTCACGTTACAGATAACACTCACATACATAACCTCATAAAACGACTATACACGTCTGGACACAAAGACTGTTTGTTCTATGAAGACTCGGAAGTCTGACATAAATTTTATGTCACATGAGCAAAGAGCTTCTTTGCAAAGTTGTAACTATAACCCTTAGAGATGCAAGAGAAATCCAGTGAACTATATTGACTTCCATTTCCTCCTAATTGGTTTTGTGGTTCTAGCTTGAAACATTAATGTAATATTCTAAACGTCACTACCATTCATTTCCAATGCGTTGCACTTGCTAGCGTCTGGTGTGCACTAGTTGCTTTGATGCTTTTTCTGTGTTATTGTAGCGAATATCAACAGCGTGGACCTGAAATACTGTTGATAATCAGCTTGCGAATCTGTTTGATGTCGAGAACATTCCATCTTAATTTGTCAAACATGAGCGAACACTATCTTCTTATCACATCCTGTTTGGGTATCAGATAACATGCGATGGGAAGTACACGGAAGTTTGAATGTTGTTCAATGTATGCGTGACCTCGTGTATCTTGACAAGTGGTTTGTTGACATGAACTCTCCGGTAAAGTAAAGGAACTAGGAAGATGTGCTCATTTGGGGGGAGTTATTATGCCTGCTCTGGCGATTTAATCCACCGTTGTTTCTAATTTCACGATCTAAATATGTCATGTTTTTGTTATACGACGGAGAAAGGATAGTCAACCAACATCGTGTCAATTAGTCACACTATTCTCAAGCAACCAATTAAGATGACAGCAAAGTGAAAGGAATCAAGCTAGATTTTTGTTTTCCTTCTTGGTTGTAAATGACCAACTATATTCGAGTTACTCACTTGCGATAAAACAAGTGTGCCTGTTTCTTTTGACAAACCATTGGAAAGCGCATGTGGTTGGTTTGAAGGTGCTTGGGGGAAACCTATGAGTCCAAAATTATTCTTGAACTGTGGAGCAGCATGTCTGCAGTTCCAGACAAATCCTAATCACGTACATCTTTCTCCCATTTCTCCATACGGTAGCTAATCAAAGATCTATCACAAAGCATTAACTCATACCAAATATGATGTTCGTTAGTGGTCTGCTGTATCCCCAACCTGTAATATGACAATTCGATGTATACACCAAAATACACTAGACGCTGGCGTGCTCATCTTTCTCGCTTCGGAAACAATTTGAAACCATGGCAACTGCAAACGTTAGCAGGTGACGTTTGCGTCATTTACGTTCTGCGATTTTATTGTATTATTTTACAGTAATTGTACCACTTGAATGGGTCACTGTGGCTCCGTTATGTTTGGAAATTTATGCACTTTTGATTATCCAACGTATCACCAGTTTTGCCCTGTTCGTGATGCCAACACTAGGTTGCGTAATTCTCAGATCCACAGAAGAAAGTATGGTTGAAGTACACCCGTTCTTGAACAGACTGATGGCATTGTTCACAATGAAAACTTTCGAAGTACGAAGTTGTCAGTGATTGCATTGTTTAATGTATGTGCTTGTTAGTGGAGTTTTAAAAATAAAACTAAATTACTCAAACTGTTTACAGTTTATTTTCAAATTTTTATTCATCCATTGTACAAATACTTTTTTGTGCTAAACACAAATGCGGCGTATTTCATTGGATTCTTCGTTAGACCTCAATTATCACCAGAACCAAATAAAATAGATGAAACGTGTTCGAAGACAGACGTGTCAAACCAGGGGAATTGTTACATGGAGTATCCACATTACATTTCGAAAACGAAAGTGAAGGATCACGATACAAACATTTGACTTTTCCTCGCGGGGGGTGAGTAATATAATCATAGTATCTGAAATTGAGAGAAGTTGTTTTCCGATGACGTTGCTTCTTGGTTTGTATAAATTCCACGCTCCATTCTCTTTCTGTGTTATTTAACTTAAAAATTGTTGAAACTCTCAGCATAATTCACTGAAGGTACAAGAAATTTAATATTGACCACTCTCCCACCATGAAAATGTATGTGATGGTACGTAAATTCACATGAGCACTGACGTTAATCTATGACTCGTTGGATGTTTAAGCAAATATCCGTGTATTCCCCATTCTGGTCGAGGTATCCGCTGAAGCACACATGTGCTCATGTTTTAACTTTACGTTGAAGGTTTGATCAATACGCAAAACATTATTTGAAGATCAATGCCACAACGCCGCAAGCAGTTTTACGAACGGATACTTAAATGGGATACTCATCAATTTAATGGAAGAGGGGTGAAAATGATGCGATTGACCGAATAGATCAGTCAGTCGGCTCTTGAGTCGTGGTTTTGAAGATTTTAAAAATATATGAGGCGTTAAATGAAAAATAAGACCGTTGTAACTTTTTTGGGAAGCAATCATCATTTGTGGATTGTACCGAGTGCATAGGTTATCATCTGAAAATGTGTGTACGTTGTTTGAATGAACTAAGTCATCAAAAAATGACTCATTTTATTAAACGTTTTGCAGCAATCCACAAAACCATATGAAAATCGGTGCAATATAAAACATGATATTTGTGTTCGAGACACATAAGTTACATTGAGCAATCGATCGGAACTTGTCAAACATAACACTGTCTTCGGCGTGACATCAAATTATAGTTTATATCACTTATGGGATGCATACAAAAACGCTTATACATAGCATACTCAGTTGTTCCGGTGTAAGTAAACGTGGCTGAAAAATGTGAACTTAATTTCATTCAAGATGCTATTGTAAGTTTGTCTACATAAAATCTTCATAAATATTTGTGCTTCGTCATGAATTACTGAAGGCAACCTTTTGGTTATCGTTTTCTGTTATCTGTCCAGTCGATGTGCTTGTTGTTAGCCGGTAGCTTCGACTGGCAAAATTTGAAAATCTTTACAGTTGAAATGTGGCCATTCAAAAATCTACTAATGCCATCATCCCGATGGCTCAAATCCTTGCAATCTAAACAACCGAAAAGTAAAATTCTTGAATATTCAAGTAAACTTCGGGCTGTTGTCACATCCGATGTCCATAGACAGAGTGCGACCTCTGATGTATGGGATTTCTGATAGCAAGCCTGTGGCTTATTGGTTCATCCATACAAACGACATACTGTACGTAGAATTGGTCAGCAATGCTGACACTCTTCATGTGTGAAATTAAAACTGTCCGTTCAAAGTCTCAGACACATCTGGAAACAAGGGATATTCGATGCAAGTAGAACATTACAGAACTTTGAATTATAACCTGCCCTCTAGTTCCGTTACCTTGGATGGTCATGCACTAAGGATTTGAAATGGGATTTGTTGTGCATCAAGATTCTCTTTGCCAAGTCAGAACTCTAAGACCAGTTTTGTCTTTGTTTTGTCATATCAAGTATGAACAGACTGAATGAGGGATTAAGGCGACTGTTATATGTGTCACAAAGCAATGCTTTTCTCCGTGCGGCCGTCAGTTCTTTAAGCATCGCTTCTGATGAAGGATATGTGTACAGTACCTACTTGACTACCTGAATATCTCTAGTTGATGAGACTGAACAAGGACGAAACCTGTTGCGGTGTGATGAGCTGAGAATGAGCAAACAGAATTTCTAGTCTATGCGATTGTGGCAGTTGCGAGGTAGATTGCATTCATCCTTACTAACGGGGTAGCGAACAAGCCAATGTTTACCTTCTCATAAACTCCTCTGTCACAACTGATAATTACAGAACTGGTGTCCAAGCGGACAACAGCCGTCACTCATGAAACAAAGGTTAGCTGCTTCGATCTCCATTCATATTATCTCTAGATGTTGAACCACAACAAGAATGGAGGTAGTCTTGCAGTGTCGATTTGAGTGTTGGAAATATGAATAATTACAAATTACACGATTATATTGGAGCGAAGGTGAGGTGTCTTATACTGTTCTCTGTAATATATTAACAACCAAATTCTTTTTCGGTGATTCTCCCTTGAAGAAATCCAATATAGTTTTTGTGATGATATTTCTGTATGTGTAAGCGCGGTTATCTTTCCCTGTACTGGTAGGATCCGAATAGTTGTGGTCATCACCTCATAGTTCATTGACACGTAATGGGATTGACATGATGTTGAACAGTCGAGATTGTGGTTACTGGAATTTAGTCTGCGTTGAAAACTGCACCCTTTGCTCCGAGAAGAACCTTTGCGTACATTTGAACGATAGCGGGGTTGCATAGAAAGCGTTCATATTATCGTCATAACCGGAATTCTAATCTGGCCGTTGTGAATGTCAGCCGAGCTTGTCAACCATAACGTCATTGAGCTCGAATTGAAACTGACCACATAATCACATTCAAATTATCTATCACAAACGCGTGCAAATAGTGTTCTGCCCACCGGAGGTCGATATTAGAGTTAGGAAGCGTTAAGTTGCCAAAAACGGAAACTCTAAGACTTTGAACAGCGAAAGCACTTCAAATGACAATTAAACAGATAATCAACTTAACTTCAACTGACAGGTTATTCGATTACAAATGGCAATTCAATGACTCACGGGAAATTGAAGAAACACAGGATACGTATGTCTGGGACTACGGTTCTGTTGGTGTATGTGTAATCACAGCCCATTTGTGTGGTCTTGTTCGTAGAACTCTTCGGTAGCATCGGGTGAAGTGAAAACGTGCAAATGAAGCAATCATGTTTGATGTGAACAGCGAGCGCGGTGAATAGCATACGATGACGTAGCCGATGTTCTCATTAGTGTATCTCACACCGACATAAAGTCTGGTTGATTGTGGAATCTTAAAAGTATTCTGATATTGATGATGTGTTGATGGGCAACCGTGTGCATATTACTAACTTTACACAACCTTTAGAACGATAAGTATGCTTACATCGTTTTGATTTGATCATCGAACACTTAGATTGTATACTAACAAATCAATCACGCGGTCAGTCAGGGCCTCAAATGTAATTGTAACAATATACGAACCAATCCGTATATGATCAGTATAAGAGCTGGTACATCGATAACTGGATATCGTCGTATTAAATACCGCCTGGTTGAAAAACACGATAGTATTTACACAGCTGTATAACACGAGCGATGATGATAATCTTATCGTCTTCAACTTACTAATCGGTGAAAAAATATTGGCAACACCCAATCAACATTTCTCCCGTAATATTTTGTTACATTTGGCAGCATTCCATACAACCTGTAAAAGACAAAGCATAATGATTGTACGTTAGTCTTAATAACATAATATGACTGAATATTTGTGCACTTTACAACAGTTGACTGGCGTATGTTAAAACGACGAATGATATCAACTGTCAATATATATTCGCTGGATCTGGGTTTATAGACTATCCTGAACTGTTAATATGTGCTATCGAGAAATTTGACTAAGCGCATTGTAAAGTGCTTCTCCCATCATTGTACAGAAAGATGCAACACAGACTAAAGTAACGGACGATATTTCATTCCAGTACTGCACTCTTTAAAAGAACGGCGTATTAAGTAATTGACTTCCATCGAAAGTACTTATAAGCCTGTGGGTGTTCTGTTACCTATATAGCATGATGACTCAGCAATATGTTTGTATTACACCTAGGTTCGATCAGGTAACTACGCATTTCTCATCAGGCGAAATAAAGAGCAACAGTCGGTTAATGGAGAGATGATCTATTTTGAGAAATGCTTAAATATCACACAACTCTCTATCATGAACCCTCTTCGTCTCACAAAAGGAAGTGACTATAATTAATATTTCAAACTATAGACAAAACACGTCTACTAGAAGCAAAACACATTCATATAGATTAGTGAAAATACAAGTACGCAAGTACTTTACTCTTCGTATCGGTCAACTTCGTAATCTATTGAAACGATATTTGCTTTTTTATGAAACTCCTCGAGTTCTAGGCCAGTCACATCCTGCAGGAAAGTACGAGTTGCGAAATGTTCCAAAGTTGTGTTCCATGTCTAAAAGTGAACAAAGCATTTGTTGGACACATCATTAGAGGTCTCATCAACGTTCACCCTGATAATGGAACTCAACCAACGAAAGGTAAAAAACTCCATCTGTAAACAATGGTTTGATAAATAGATAGTTGTATAATTTTGCAAACATTGTTTGTTGGGAAAAGTGTTCGTCTAAAATATTTTCACTCAATGTTATCATGTAACAACAATTTCAGAAAATACTCTATGGTCATATAGTGTGAACGATCTCAGTATATGTGTAAGTAAATTTGTACCGAGTAAAGTCGCATTTTAACATATAGCTTCCAAATGTCGTTTTTCTAATGCTTACCAGATTGAGTAATTTTCTCTTCACAGGCGACAGGCAGTTTGCTGTGATTTGAAGAAGGGTTTTGTGGAAGCATAACGTTTTTTCTTTCTCTTTCTGAGTCAGTTCGCCTTTAACCACCAAGGAAATGCATAGGATCAGTACATACAACATCGAATTATTAATTCATTACTGGACATCAGATTTCAATCACACACTAATATTGTAAGTCCATTCTGGTGAAATTCTCAATGCGCCAATCAAAGTTTTCTTTAGTTTGACGTGACCGATTCACGAATGCCAAGCAAATCAATATTGCCAAGGTGACTGGACGAAAATTATACTTCAACAAGCATTCAACAACGTACCATGTTTCAACAAATGCACCCTCCCCAAAGACAGGTCGTTACTGTGAGTTTGTTAACTTTCGGATAACGTTATGTTGAATACACTCTGAATCCTTCTCGTATCGCGCATCACTAAGTGAAATTTACTGCGAGTCCGCGATCAAGTTCCACAGCCTAATCTCCTCAATATTTCGAAAACTGTTTTGTAATTCCAAATTCTCTACCACATGCCATTGCACAATTATAGATCCCGAATCCAAAATGTTTGATGCAGTGTGGTGAATTATTTAAAATATTGAGACTGTTAGTGACACAATCTCTTCAAAACTGTAGAACCTTACCCCGTAAACAAGGTAACAAATCGGTTAGGACATTATTCAGCTACTATAAACAGTTTGAAAGTGGAATAAAATAACTTCACAACAAACCAACTAATAACGGCACACTTCTGTAGTTTGAGAAAGATAAGAAAAAATGGAAACTTGATAGTGTCAAATCCGAACGAATATTCGGGGATTGTGTCGATGAATGAAACGGAATACTTGGACAAAATGTTTGAAATACTTGGTGACACTCAGAAGTTTCTCTCCGATTATAATCCTGACAACGTCCACTAAGTAGAAAAAGATATCTGTTGTAGACTGGAAAGGTTGAGTATAAATGGCCTAATCTCTGTTGATCAATGCTGGATGATGGAGCTAATCTGCACACGCACACCGCATATGTACGGACTGCTCAAAACCCAATGTCCCACTTCGGTCTACTATGTTCATGTGTAACGCACCGCAACGTAAATTAGCTCGTTCGCCAGCTGGTTTGCTGGAACCGTTCAGAAAACGATTCGGTAAATCAGTCTGAAAGACAATTTCGAAGTTGTTAATTGTATGGATGGTTTAAGTTTCCGAGATAAACTATTGTGTTCATTTGATATGACATCCATGTTTACTAACATTCCGCTTCATGAAACAGTTGATGACACGTACGAGTTTATTGTAAGCAGCAGTGCTCCGTTTCCTATCCCGGTGAACGAAATGAAATCATTTTTACTTCTGTGTACACATAACGTAAGATCCAACTTCCAGATATAGTTTCCAACAAGTGGATGGAGTTGCAATGGGCAGTCCGTTGGGTTTACTTCTTGCGGATTTCTTCATGGCCAAAGTAGAATTCATACCATGCGAAGGCCTGTCAAAACCAGTGTTGTACAGACGCTACGTTGATAATATTCTAGTTATTTTTGAGAGCTCAAGTGACGAAACTGAGTTACTCTTGAAGTCGAACCAGGCTCATCCGAACTTTATTCTAACAAGAGAGAACGAGACGAATGTCTGTCTTCCGTACTTAAACATTCTAGTCACTTGAAGATCAGGTGGAACAGTAGGAAGATCTGTCTACAGGAAGCTTATTTGAGCAGGATAGTGTATGCATTTTGAAAGCTTCCTTCTGGTATAACATAAGAGACGTGTAGTGAGGACGCCCTTATAAAGAGCATGGAGGATTTGCACGCAAGACAACCTACAGCCGAAGTTAAGCTTACTGACAGAAATTCTGTAGGTCAAAGGGCACCTCCTTCAACTTATTTGAAAGTACAGCAGAGCCACTATCCCTACAGTAGAAGTGACGAGGGTACAGAGGAGAACAAGGAACGGTCTAACAGCTGCTGTATTCAGGACTTATAAACGTTGCGAAGCTGTGTATTGTATGGCAAACGAGAACTCTGCCAGTCAAACCCGGCTACGAACAAACAGCCTACGTCTGTCATATTCCAGTGTTTGCAAAAATATTCTGGTACCTGCAGTATGAGCTGCATACGGAAGACAAACCAATAAGTAGCTGTTCGTATCAAAAAGCATATTACCAAATGGCTAGAAGCTTTATTAGAAGTGCCAGGCGTCTGTATAGATGCTGACAGACAGCACCTAACATCATTAGTTACAAGGCACATAGTACCAACAGGACACAAAATTAAAGTTTGTGACGCATTCTTGGAGATTTCTCAGGGTAACGGAAAACGCATACTTTAGTGAGCCGAGTCTTTGGACATCAAACGTCCCAGTTCTCTCTTATCTGTTCAAAAACAATTTGTGTTGACATTGCGGATACCCTGCTAGTCGGCATTTCCACAATTTTGATTTCCAGTTCCTGTGTCCATCTATTTGTTCCTTTAAACCATAACATTTGCTATGTGGAAGTTTGACTCGTCCAACATTAGTTACATGTCCATGTGTGATCAGAATGTACAAAGTGTTATTCCGGAGAACACTACATTAATTACCTCTTCTCATTGTTTCATTCAAGTTCATCAAGGGAACGAACTGCTTCAGATGCTTTTGATAACGTCTCATCAATCCGTTGTGACAGTCATGAAATGTCACAATATATACGGTTAACTGCAAAACTAGATATTGCTCGAAATTCACACCATCTCACTGTTGTGCTTATGAAAGCTGGATCATACGAATCAGATGTTGTCTAAAGGAATCGGGGAGTAACATCTAAAGTAGATCAGGGAAGATGATTGAAAATCAATCACGAGTGAGTGTAGGTCATCTGGCTGACAGTGATAATCAGGTCTGGATCGATCGAACTTTTGCTGTTTTCTGTAGAATACTATTGAATCAGTCAAACGAATCAGCAAACGATAGCCATTGCTGAGGTCATCATTATCCAGATGTGTACGCTAACATTATGTGGACACTAAAAAATGATTCAATCCCTTCAGCTGCTTTGTCCAGTAATTGACGCAGCTGATCACTAAGTAGACGGTTATTGTCCACTTGACGTTCACAAACGCAGAAGTGAGATAATGTGAATTGCGATCAACACCAATATTTTCACCTGATGGTTTCAGTTTGGTTTTTCATAGTTACAGCAGCTTGAAGTGATTTTGTCGGAAACATGACTGCACCTCGTGTTTCGTGACTTGGAGGTAATTTTTAGAATAATCGAAGTTCAGTTGAAAATGTAGGAATCTCATTAAAGACATGTTACTTTTCTTTGCAGTTCTGTGAAACTATTGTGAAATTTAATGTTCAACTATGTGGAGTTGAACCAAATAATGGTGATATGTCTTAGGTATATTGGATGAATTCATTATGTATGTGTCAGCTAGTTACGGTGCAAAAGTTGATAACTTGATGCTATACTGGAATCCTACAAACAACCGCCCGTTCGTGTGGAAACAGATACTTTCATAAGGGTCAGTCGAGGTCGAAATTCATCCTGATTTGTACATACAGAAAACAGTCAATCGCTTAGTCATATATTGACACACAGCTCTAAGACTATCATTTCATCACACGGCTTGAAATGATGTGTTCAAGAAATCCAAGAAATCATGAGGAATATCGAAGTGACCATTTGACCGTGTGTAGAAAATTCACCCAGTTTAATATCACAGTTAGCGGTCCAATTTTGGATTGTTTTGGCAACAGGTTTCCTGTAGAGGTCTCTGCTTAAAATCTTGTCCAGGTTCGAAATCCAACAGTTTGTTAATGCTCAGTTGTTATTATTACATGCAGCTTACATAATAATTTGGCTCGTAGTTGGAAATGTGAGGGTAATAGTGAAGCTACAGTGTGATCTGACAGTCATAAGCAACTAGCCAGCAAAAATAGGTCCACATTTCACATGATTAGATTAGACCTCAAGAATTGTCACCATTTTGGCTGTCTTGATCACCTTCTGGATAATGATATCTACGTGAAATTGCTGATGAAAACATTTTTCAACTTCGTCACTGATTCCAGTTCACTGTAGCATCTGAAAATCTGTTGCGTGTTGAGGATGATGTGCTGCCACGCCTACTTTGTGGTTTACTTCACAAAGAATGGGCCAATGTCGCTTACTAACACATATCTTCTTTTTAGCTCAATGTGCTAATCGTTTTTTGTCCGGTGTGGTTTTCTTTGTGTTAGCATTTGATACTTGATCCGTCGGTATACTTACTCTTTCTGTTGGTAGATATCAATAACGCATGGCAATTAGTTTCCTGAGATTTTAGTGACAGGTTTGTCACAATGGTGCACTTTTTCGACGTAATTCGTTAGAGCTTAGGAAGAAAATTCTAGGTTGACCACCTATGTCTGTTTTCGCAACAAACACAGTCGTTTTACTAATGTGTAGTAGGGGATTTTGATTTTCATACAGATTGAACATCACCCACAATTGATCGCACCTGTCATATTGCCATAGACGTTTCAATCGGCTCCTTCCGAAAATAAGCACTAGACTCGTGTTTCGCAGTCATTAGCGCTCGTCAGTAATGCATATCATCGCCACTGCAGCCGGGACTTGAACCACGGACATGCTGTTCATGAGGCAACCGTGTTTACCACTGCGCCATTGGTCTCACATTAGGCACTGTAAATTATCATATGTGAACACAACCACTTTCACTTGTGATTAATAGCTCGTACTCTATATTATGTCCATGTTAATTCAGTTGACAATTACTGATTAAGCGCCGAACGGTTTCATATTACTCAGTACTCAAAATGTCATCCGAAGACAGCAGCTGATGGGTTGAACAGCTTTCGCTTTCACTTCATAGATCAATCATATGCTGAAACTATGCGAATTAGGAAAGTAGTGGGGACCATAAAAGTTACTAATGAATAGTAAGCGATCTGTAGCTTTTGCATACAAAATGAATTTTCTGTTGGCCCCTCCAAAAATTAAAAAACTCGGGCTTCTCTCGCGTTATAGCTTGCCAAGATTACCTATCCATACCACTCCTGGAAGCCGACATTGGATAACGCATTCCTAAGAAAATCATGTTAACCGATATTCCACTGACCTCAAACGGAACACATTCAAATTATCATGTATAATGACTTGGCTACATTAGCTTTCGAATAAAGCACTGATTGTCCGATTGCTTTGATATGAAACACAGTAACCATCCTGTTAACTCCATCCGATGGCCCTCCGAATAAAACATTTTTCAATTGAAATGACAGAAATTCTTGAATTGGTTCAGCATCACACTGATTACCGATGAGATGTGAGATAGTTTTGTGGACTTGTTTTGAGAATCACCTGCCATTAATTGCAGCTTTCGCATTCTCATAGCCATTTCAGTCAGTCCGTACCAAAAACAATAACTAGTCCCGAGTTTTGCTCTTGCCAGAGTTCGTCAGCAATGCGAGTGAACTTGAGATGGACTCATTGAAACTGATACGGTAATGTGGGGGCTACTGGAAATTGTGAGTAATTTTCAGCTTGTACCACCCAAAACAACCTGATACCAACGATAAATTGAACTGTTGCTTAACGGGTTTAACGACTCTCGTGATTTCAAATTAAAGAGCCATAATCGCGGGGATGACCGGTTGGGGTTAGTGAGGTATTCACTGTACCTTCTATCAAGAAGATCGGGAAGCCTAACCATCACTTGCTACCAAATTTTGATCAGGCGACTGTACATAACAAATCAATTGTACTCAATTTTAAACAAGTGGCGTGATCGTCGGCACAGCGGACGCAGGTTAACGAGTCCAGAGCCATAATTCTTGCCGTGGCTTGCTATAACAAGAAAATTCCAAGAGTCAACCACTAATTTTCATGAAAAGAGATGTTAATTCCATATGAACGCGAGGACTGTGATCAGTTTAGGTCGATCTCCGAGTTATGTTACTTTTTTCACTTGTGTGCCTAATATGATATCATACTTGAAGCGAGGCATTTCCCGAAGAATTTCCCCTTAGGAATTGAAATGAGTGATTGGTCTATTTTTCCAATTCCTTCATTGTAGTGGTTAAACCAATTGAATTCCGCTTTTCTCATGTATAAATTCACAACATACATTTAGGACTAATTGCGTTTATCTCCACTGTGGGAAATTGTTGTTGAAAATGCCAAAACATCTGTGTTTATGGTATTTATGTCTCATCCTGCTGCATTCCGTGAATGCGAACCGGTTGCCCGAATGTGCTGAAGATCACCCAGAATGGAAAGAAACATCTGTTCTCAACAAGGTTGAACCCTCATTACGAATATCTGTAAAATCTCCGAAACTATGTCAAGCTCTCTGCATCAGCAGAACCACGTGCATTGCAGTTAAGTACAATCTAAAAGTGAGTGATTCACAGGCTTGCTTGCTATTACCCAAGTTCGTGCTCAGTTCCATGGCATAATTACATGCAACACGTTTCTCGTTTCAGACGGAGCTGTGTACGTTACTTGATGAGGGTGGAGAATCAGCTGTCGTTGTAACGGGCGAAACTTTATATCTACGATTATGTCAGCGTAAGTCTAGCTGTTTTCACTAACAGAAATGTAGTGCTTTAGTCAACCAAACGGTGATTTGCTTGAAATTATAAAGTGATCATTGTGTTCATGTTAAACGGACAATTTTAGCTAAGCTGAAAGCCAAGATTCATGCAATTTCCGGGTAGAATGATATTATGTACACGTCATATTTAAAGGGAAGAATGTGAGATATACTGAATAGCTAGAACATAGTTGACAAATTTTAGCATGTCATTTGCGAATACCAAACGTTTCATTAAAGACAATTACCTGATTGTAGTTCGACTCACAAACATTCATTCATTTTTGGGGTTTACATTTTGCTAAAGGCCGTTGATATATTTTTGCTAGTCCACACAAAATTTGCATATATATGCAAATGATGAGGTAGGGTGTTTGCAATCCAGACGTTTGAATTTTTCTTACAAACCAAATGAAATTCTTCGAAATGTTCGAATAAACTCCTTTTGATCACACTATTCGAAACTGCCCTAAACATCATAGCTATAGACCGACCAAATCAGGGATTATAAACCTCGTTGAAGTAATCAGGGGACAACCACAACCAATACTGTGCAACTGAACTTACATCGTGTATACCCGTACGGTCATACCTGAACGATTAATTGCATCTACGTTTGTCCTCTGCTAAGACTGTCCGATAGTATACTGTGCATTTCAGCGCATTAGAACCAATTTAGCAAGAGCATAGATAGAAAAATGGAAGTCCATCAATCCTGGGCCTGACGTGCTCAGAGTACCATATATTGGGTCTGGCAGTTGTGATTGAGATGGCACTGTTCTGAAACTGCTATGGCCAACTGAATCAATAAAACTTGAATGATGTTATTCACAACAATTGTCGAAATAAATTTCTGATCTACCGGGAGAATGGTACAACAATTAATTGACATACCTGGCGGAAAAGAAGGAAAAGTGGCTAACGTGTTCAAAATGTGGTGGGGCGGTGTGCCGTCTACGATACTTCAATGAGAAAATAGGTAACTCATGAAAAATGCAAAAGGAAGACCACACACCTATTCTCATCAATTCGGTTTGATTAGATCGTGAGATATTCACGAACTGTTGCGTTTAAATGTGTCGAGGAAATGTTGTGACATTATCGGCGGTCTTTAAATTGACCATCTATTGTAACGAGCCAGGAGATGCTCCGCTAACCCTGTTCACTAGCCCATGTTCGAGACTTCTTAGACAAACAGATGCCTATAAGCAAGCTGAGGTGGTTGTGTTTCAGTGTGTTGATTTAATAGCAGTTTACCTAGCATTAATGACGCCGTGAATAAACCACTTGTCACATGAGAAGGTAAACCAAAGTTTACACAGAATTATCATTCAGTCATTACCGGTAGTTGTTCCGTTGCTCTGTTGTGAACCAAGATGCAGGATTTGATCCATATCAGTCATCAGTTAATGCGAATCTGAAATATTTAACTCCAAATGTGACATCGCATATACAGCCACCTATGCTGGAATAGTTTTCATAAATTTCATCTTCTATTGAAAACTGGTACGCCGTCACCAGCTTCATCTTGATTGCGATATTAAAAACGAAGTTTCAGTCTGTTTATTGAATCACACCTCATCAAGTGACCTTGACAAACGTGAGTAAATATTCCACAACGTACTGGGCACCCTGTAAACGGACGTCATGTGCGAACGTGATACGTCGATATTCTCTAAAGGAGGTCAACCAGAATTATCTACAGTGGGTAGGCGAACAACACTAGTACTGCCATATGGCTCTCTATATGATCGACCAAAACTACTATTCGGTCGCCTGCTTCTTATCCGTTTAAGTTATTCGATAGTGTCTAATGTGATATCACTGAAATAGTTTTACTCATTTGGGTCAAAAGTTGAAACAAGTGGTTTTATTTTTCTTTCGTCGCTTTTGCATCTGGAATGACCACATTAGCGTACACAAAGATTTAGCTAAAATGGTTTACAAACAGTCTTGTATTTTCGCGATTGTCACCGCTATCCAACAATCAGTGGTTCAATTCAATGTATCTAGTTTTGTAAATAGACGTCACTGAGAATCCAAAGCACATGCGAAATGTTCCTTAAACAAGTGACTCTAGACTCGACAATGATCAAGAGATCCAGGTTGTGTGGTTCTTATGTGGAATGGGAAAAGTGGGTTGTTGATTTGACGTTGTGAACGGTAGATATGGACGGGAATTTATGAAGGAAAACTTATCTAATTTGCTGTTTATGCCAACTTTCTATAGTGTTTGCAATGAATGAACTTTAAGGTCATCACAATGGTAAAACAGGGAGCTACAACTATGAAAGGGCCGTTCAGAATGGCATGACAGACTGGCATCATGAAATATCTTAGGGGATACTGGAAGTCATCAAGCCTGCTCTTTGTCCAAACGGTTATCCTAAAAGGCACGGAATTTCTAACCATGTTGTCATGTTGCTGGACGGTCCCATTCGAACTCTCCGCGATAGGTTACATTATTAGCAACCAAGTGTTAGGTGAACAGTTGCTTTCGATGCATTGGTTTGCACTTACAGTTTCAGCACAGTCTGTTGTCTGAGCCGACGAGAGGGACAGAATTGCGCAGGAAAGTTCATGTTGCTGTCCGATCACTACTCAAATGAAATGATGTACCCATACTTCTTTCCAACAGATACCTTGTGTGCAATGGAGGAAAAGTTCTCCGTAGAAGATAGATGACTGAAAAAAGAAAAAAGGTAACATAGTAAGGTAGTAAATCTGAGCTGAAAACTCAAGACTGGTTCAGAGGTGAACGGTAGTTTTAGTTGTGTTGCGTAAACCTCATTTTTAGGGCCGTGTGATATCACTGATCAGGGATACACTTCAGACTATATCTTTGTATCACAAATGTGTGTAGACAGTTTTACACCCAAATACAGACCTTCATGTGAATGCCAACGTTACCATTGTAGCATTTATAAGTATTTTCGCTGGCACGAAACGTTTCATATAAACACAAGGCTGTTTGTCTTCTATGTCACTGTGCAGTGTTCACGTCATTCTTGCAAGATATCTGTTGCCTAATTTGTCTTGTTGCATTTTGACATCAGATAAACTTATTGTTTTTATGTAAAAAAAATATATATATTTCTCATTAACACAAATTTACGCACTCATTGGAGTTTATATGCTCTCTACAGCAGCCGCTGAGTCAGATGTCATCCATGATGCACCGTTTTAGGATGGCTTTTGTAGAATCTATGGAGGTTTATTTTGGTTGGAATTCACAGCGTAACAAAGCCTGATGCCCGCAGTTCATATCTGAGAGTACTTCAGACCGTTTTTAACTGCGAACTTACACTTGGCACATTCTTTGTCATCGATTGGGGTGTAGTGCATAATGTCCGCATACGAGTGAACAATACACACGTGAAAGTTTCCCCATCAAGATTATCAGTATGTTGTCTTCGCCACATCCCTACCGACTTGAAATCTTTCCTATGAATTCTAAATAATCAATTTATAGGCTGAGATTCCCATCTTACTTTTGTGATAAGTATTAGCTCAATGTGGATTAACTGAAATTCACATGAAGTGGTCGAATGTAATATATCTTGCAACAAATGATGTACACTTCCAATGGCGTCCTCAAAACGTACAGCAGTACGCTGACTCAGTCCTCATCGCCTGAGTAAATTCATTTGCTATACTGTAGACAGCACAAATGCCATCTGACGTGGCTTCAATATTAATACGGCGTCACCGTTCTTTTAACCGGACAAGCTACGATACCACCATTCCGAGCGAAGGCCATTCATATTAGACATCACGACAGCCCGATGAAAAGACGATGTGCGGAACAACTAATTTTCCAAATCTGGTTGCCTTCTCGTTGGATTCATGGCAGGAGACGGCAGTCATCGGTGAGAGGGTGCTACTAGATACACCTGAATCAGTCTGACAACCAACAGTCGTCACTAACATCCCGTTTGCACGACTGGTGTGATTTACAGATCGCCTTCCGTTCTTGGCGTAACTTTATAGGCAGAAGCCGACTTTTGGATTACACTCAATCTTTAACAATGAGGAGGTTGAATCTTTTGAGACCAAATTAG
>LUCH01004035.1:42665-62667 GCA_013368495.1 Paragonimus heterotremus | reverse complement strand
TTAGCTGAGTGAGTTAAAACATATCAATTCACTCAAGGCCGGATCGATCAGTCAATATGACGTGATTTGCTTTAGCTGCTCCGTTAGGAGATGCGTCTCCCAACAGAAAGAAATCACGTTTAGTGAAAATTTCAATTTTTTTTTGAAGCAGCAACTAACAGAATGGCGGTCCGCGGACTGCAACCCTCTTTTCCATACCGTTCCTCTTAATTTGGTTTACGATGACACAAAACGCTGCATTTAATGTTGTTCTACTCGTCGAGTGGTTCTTAGTCTGAGTCATCTTTGTTTGCCCCTTTACTAGAAATAGACAGCTTTATCTTATGCAAGCTCGCGTGTGATCATCTTGTTGCACTTCAGCGAATACTGAATAGCGTGTCACCAGTTTATTTCCTGTATTCTAGTCCGAACGGTATATAGTTATCAATGTGCCTCGTTATGTTACCATTCGTCATTGTATGATTATTGTGTAATTGCATCAACAAGCTGTGAGCTATAGTCTGTTCACTTATGCATGTATGGTATTTTAATATTTCAACAAGTGTTCTGATGATACCCAAGTACTGGTCATGAGCGTATGAGTATTTTGTCGATTCTGACGAAATATTCTTGCCTCATTTATTTTGTCGCACCCATAGGACGAAATAGTCTTTCCTTCCATGAGGCGATTCATCCACCAAAGAACCAGTTTTATTCATCTCGGGTGGTGTTTCATGTTGAGGAAATTACTGTGTAGCATACAGAAGTAGACGGCAATATTGCCTCATCCAGTGAGCCTCACTCTGAGTTCTGTTCGGCTGACTGTCAACTTTAAAGGGATGTTATGCATATCCATCTCTTATATCATTCACGCATCAGGTTTATTCGAAAGTAATCATAAATGCAGTTGAACAATAATATCGCAAAGATAATTCTTCAGTTAGACTGCTACATTTCTGTCGTTGTAGTAGTGGCAATGCTTCTTCAAAGGTTCAGAAGTCCTTGTCCTCTTTGGCGCATTTGGAAGTATTTATTCAATACCTGAATTCAAATCTGAAACAGGCTCATGGACAGAAAAGTTGTTGTCGTGTTCCACCTCAGTAGTGGCACGTGCATTTTATGCAATCTGATCAGTATGTCTGTGGTGCACAGAACCTTACGTCGGATCGCGTATCCGGCAAATATGAGTGCTGGGATTATTCAGTACTAGTTATGCGGATGGTCGAAGTTCATTACGTCAGTGTAAAACAATCTCAGAAGGTTCCGGACTAGTCATGTTGACACTTGATGCAACTTGTTGAACTAGCCTTGCTGAATTTTTTTTGTGCTGTCGTATGGGCTACATTCCTGTGTTGCACTGAACGATTTTTAACATCTGCCTCAAATTCAATGAAAGTGAAAGCATTAAGATGTTTCATAACAGTTATCAAAGAACGAAGAAAAATCCTAGCCACTCCACTAAACTGAAAATATCAGAGTTAGATCTGAAATCCAAGCAACCCAATCCACTCAACCAGTCTCCTATCTTTGTGTGATGAAGGGATTGCCGTTGTTGCTAGTCAACTTACAAGGAAGTCCCTCTGTGCTGAACGTCTTCCAGAAGGGGTACTTCTGAAATTGGCGCATAGTGAAATGATGTGGCTAACTTCTGGCAGACTCAATCGCGAATCAGTTACAGTCAAAACAGTAGTTTTCCGAGAATGGACCACGGCAGTCGACGTGTTCTTCCTGCCATGCACTGCATAACATCGCCACGGTGCCTACTGAAATGAACTGGGCTGAGATCAGTAAGCACAACTGACGCAGTTTCGCGCCGTTCGAGTGAGGTCGACATCGATTCTCGGCCACCAACATCAAGTTGACCACATTACGATTCACACCTAGTTATTTAACAAACTGTAGGAAGCACAATAATCCTACTATTTAGGCCCGAAATACCTTAGGAGGTATTTGATAGTTCTTCGCAACAAGTATAAAGTTCCAGAAAACTGTGCCTGGTGGTCGCATTCCATGCGTTACATATAGCCGGACTGACGCTTTCTTACCATCAGAAATCAGCTTTGCGCGACCGGTAACTACTGGCTAAACCAAAGATCATAATTTTCGCTCCATGCGCAATAAATTTAGTTAGAGAGTTAATTATCATGTTGTGTACACTAGGACAAACGATGTCAGATGTTATGTGGATATGTTGAAGAAATAGTGATCTAATATACAACTGTGTCTGCTGAGAATTAGGCGAGTAGCTTTGTGCAGAGGAAAGTTAACGGTTGAACCTCGTGATCAAACATAATATTCATTTGTGGGGAAAAAGGCGCTTATGGGGGAAAATCACTGTCTACTATTCAGCAAATGCTCCTGTATGAAAGTGAGTATAGCTACGCTCTGCTGGACTAGAAAGCTGTGAAGTACAGTCGAAAACTAAATTTCGTTCTGTGCCTTTAGGAGAAGCATAAATACTACAACACGAAACATTGAGTCCCTTTGAGCCATTTGAAAAGCACAGTCAGAAGACAGATAAAGGTATTAATTTACTTCGTACACTCTCGTCAGTCGTAAAAGTGTGACTAGCATGAAAACAAAAAACAAGACAAATGAAGCAATCAAAGTACAAATCGGACTGGATCGTGTTTACTTCTCACGGCTAAACCCACTGCAGGCAAAAATTAACAGTCAGATATTTTTTGTGCGCATTGAGCTGGCTGCCGACGGCTGATCAACACGGCTTCGACATACGAAGATGCGATATTGACACTGTGACCTGTGGTCGATAAATGCTTCGCAATGGATGGAGTGGCGTTTTATCCTTGCTGAGTGTCACTCATTGGTCAGTGGGTTAATGCAACTCTCAACCATTTTGCGATGTACTCCATGACCTTGATTCCAAGCATTCTTTTTTTTCCTATCAATGTTTCCACGACTGCACGAAAACTGATGGATACAGTGACTGGCGGAACACCTGAGCCCTTGCTTTTTGACCAGGGGTACAGGCAACGTAGTCGTTTGTGAGAGCAGGACAAGCTTTGGTGCACTATACACACGTTTCAACGCGACACTGATACTCTTTCTAAAGGTGTTCATCAAGCTATCCCCTTTGAACGGGAGTTTGATGTAGACAGTTTTTTTGGGTACGTCCACAGCTACATTTTCCAAAGGAGTAAGTTTACTTCATTTCCCGATAAAACGTTCCGGGAAATTTTTAGAATGAAGCGCTTCGTATAACACTGTTTGTTTGGCTTATGATGTATCTTGGGAGCATATTCTTGACGCTTTGTAAAACAGTGACTTTTTATATGCAGCAGGAGCAAAAATCATGAAGTCCATGTATTCTCTTGTCCATGTTAGCTTACGGTATACTGAACGTTCAATAGATCCATCTGAACGGCGTCTAACTAGGATGTCCAAAACAAGTAAACCATTCTCACTTTCGTACTCGATCGTTACTGAAAGACCTGTGTGGACTAAGTTAAAAGCTTGAATTGTTCTATCTGTTTGTTCCTTGTCTTATCCGATCACGAACGTGTCGTCGACATGACTTTTGTACAATTTCAGTTCGTCCACAACTGGAAATGGTGCTTGCTCAACTTTGGCCATGAACTCATCAGCTAAAACAGGGCCGAGTGGGTTTCCCATGGCTACTCCATCCACTTGTTGAAGGACCTTACCCAAAAGATAGAACCTCACATTTTCCGTGCAGAGTAAAATTAAACGCTTCAAATAGTCAACAGGGATTGGAAGGCAAATGAAGTTGGACAAAAGATCATATCTATCTATCGTTCCGCATAGTAGCATGTTTATAAGTAAAAATTGACATCAATAGAACACATCGTGTCTGTGGCAATATTCAGATTTTCAATGCATGGTATCAATTCAAAAGTGTCTTTCAAAGTACCCACACATAACTTTTGTCGAAAGGCCTTAAGAATGTCGGCCGAATGACCATGCTTATGTAGTAGATGTTTCAAGCGAATGCGTGGAAGGAAAATTAGGGCATCGGGAATTACCAGCTGTTTTGTCAGTGTATAAAAGTGATTTCAAATAGGCGCGATAGGACGCAGGGTTCTCTTCTTTCATCAGTTTAAATGTAAAATACCAAATGTTGAAACGCTCCAATTAGTCCCAGGTATTCTGTGAACGGGATTAGATTACTTTTTCAAGTTGCAAAATTCCGTTGTGAAAGTTTACTGATCGGCATGCCAGATGTAGTAATTTGAAATACACAACTGTAGTCTTGAATACGCAACCATTGTCTACACATCCGTTGTCTATGCAATGATGGGCGAACGAACTTGTAAGGGATTCAATATTATGGATGACATAATCACACATGCAGACACTAAAATAAAAAGTTCAGATATCGGTCACAGTCACTACAGGGCGTAAATACGTTGGATGTCTAACTGAAATGATAACTACCTATATCAAGAACTATGTACAATATTTAGAACGAACAACCAAACCAGCTCAGGACAGTCATGGTTATTTGTCAATAGAGAGTACAAATTTATGTTGTCGGTCGTCATTGCCACAATAAAATTGTGGTCATCTGTTTCCGTTCATTCTGTGTGAGCTAATGGTCCCCTGCAATGAGGTCCGTTAATCCACTTTTTTGAAACAGAGAGAAGATATGTTGTGGAACATCAACATTTCTTTTATTCTCTTCAGCCACTCACCTGAAACAATCAGTTCAGACGTCTAACTATGATAATAATAACGTGTAACTGAACAAACAAAATGTTGTGGGCTTGGATTGACTGTTTTAAGTGAAAGGCTGAAAAGACTATTAGGAGCGTGGGCATCCTGCAAAGTAAGTCTTCCCTTTGCACTGATGAATTTCCATGCAGTTCACGCTGCAGAAAAATGTAGGCACTTTTTGCTTGTGTGATAATGACCAAGCCACCTCCGTTATGTATCCAGCTGTATTTGTTGCATACGCATGTACAGTACGATTATATGCCTGTGGTTCATGCGTTTCCGGACAATAATGTAGCGGAGAGGCGTCCAGTAAAGAACAATCTTTATTGTCCAATTCGCTGGTTGCCATGACACGCACGCGCTCGCGTTTATGAACCAGAATTCCGGTCCACAAGACACCCCCAGTTTCCACTCACACGTCGTGTGCCGTTCTGCCAGGTTTTTGTATGTGTGACCGACGCCTTCTGTCGGGGTTTTTTCGCCTGCCATGTCCGTTGGTGTGATCTCATTGAGAGATGACTCGTTCGCTCGCCCGGGTTGTCCGCGATCCGATCGCTATTGGCTTTTGCCTCGCTGCCGCGTTAAGATATCCCGCCGAGAGTTGGAATATTCGCACCTCCAGTTTGCTAATCCATTACAATAAGTGCTTCGCAGCCTACGATCTTCATAAGCGCACCTCGATGTCCTTAGAGACACAGTTATGCTTCGCTTAGTACCATGGTGGATTTTGAGAAGGCCGCCATAAATTCACTTGGGATGTAACGTTCCAGATGCAAAAGCCGTGGGTGTTACTCCCACTCTACTCGATACTTATAGCACAAACGGAATGGCTTATACAATACGTACGAAGCTGATTAACATACCGCGTCCTGGCTTTTGCCTATCTAAACACGTAGAGCTTGCAGCCCTCTAGTGGTTGTGCCGCTTCATCTAACTGTCACAAAATTGTGTACCTATGTTTAGCTATTTAGAAGATGCATTAATTGGTTGACACACAAAATAAGATGTCATACTGAAGTTATGTTTTAGCAATCGTGTGACTCATTCTGAAGCGTATACCAGTCATATTTTGCCGACACACTCAAAAGCAATAATACTCACAAACCTGAGGAGGATGGGCTCTAGAATTACACATGAGTTTACTGAAATCCCAGTACCTCTAAACCAAGTTCAATACTGAAAACCAAGCACTTCCTCTCTACGCTGACGCCAGCACGTAACGCCCAATGCAGACCGTCCACAAAGGAAGAGAAATACCGATTTTTGGAGGGACACGTACACACCGGTTGTAAACTTCTACTCAATAATGAATTGGTTTTGTAGCCGTGAGTGTGCGAAATTATACCTTTTAATCTTACGGTCATTTGTCTCAAGATGACCTAGGCTGGACACGGGGTAGCGTAACCTGACTATGGCCAGCATGATTTTTCTCGGATAAATCGATCGGGGTGGATTGGACAGTCCTCGTTAGGAACGCCGGAAAAAGTGTTGAGTGAATGACTTAATTCGAAATGTTCTTGTTCCTGTGTGAATTTGGATAAGGTCAAAAATTTTACGTAAGGTAAGTATGTAAGGTTGAACATGTTCGTTCTGGTCATTTACATACACCAGATGATACCTGAATGGGTAAACGGATGGGTGCACACATGTAAAACTGTTAGGAGGCGCATCTCCTAACGGAGCAGCTAAAGCAAATCACGTCATATTGACTGATCGATCCGGCCTTGAGTGAATTGATATGTTTTAACTCACTCAGCTAATCAATCTCACTCAATTGATCAGATTGCAGTTGCGCGATCGAACGCCTGTACGTTATCTGAGCTGTTTTCTCGCGTTTACTTTCTGATGCCTCTATAACGTGATTTGTTCTAACGCTTTGACTGCCAGATATGGTCGTCTGGATTGATTTGCTATGCATCTTGCCGGCCATGTATGGTACTCATTTCGCCCTATAAATTTTGAGTATCTGTGGCCTAATTCTGACTCGTCTCGTTCTTCCAATAAACGCTGTTGCTGCACCTATTCTCTTTCTCGGTTCTGAGTCAAGCGATTGAGCGCGTACCAAAGGGACGATCAAATAGGAGCAATAAGAGTTGCCCAGTTAGCAGACTTAACTCGGTCTCAGATGCGTGGATGGCATGTCTGAATATTTAAATCTTCAGTGCATGAAGAAACGAGATCCATGCGTACATTAATCGATCAGCAAATGAAGTGAATATATTAACCACCCGATGTCTTCTGGATTCATCCTGACAAACTAAAGACAAGGATAATACGAATGCATTAGGGAAACAGAGAAAATAAGCATTCGGCAGTGAAAGGTTGGAGGGTAGAAATCGTATCAATAGTCGACCTTTGTGTAATTGGTTACCAAGGTAGTGCTAGGTTCACTACTATCCAACTGGACATTCGTAGATAGTTGCTCTGTGCTTATAGCTAGTGCCACGGTAAAAGCCAGGGCACGTTTGTTCGTAGTGTGATAAATAATACCGAAAGCTTTTGTGAGATCTGCTGAGTGACTATTCAAACAAGTGTTTCGTTATGGCATCCTCGATTATTCCCATTTATGTACTTAAAAGCCATTTCTGGATGTGCTCCGAGATTCAGATGCATAGTGCCATTGCGTTTGACCCACATATAACAATCCGCATACAAAGATGGGTATTCGTGATTGAGGTTTGGTTTGACGAATGTCTTGACGCTGGACCCTTTTTCAGAGTTGAGATATCTCGGGTTGTTGAGAGCAGCACAGTGAGCTTAGGTGACGTACTGGTGGAGTTTACTACTGTTTGCAATCGTCGGAAGAGGGTGCCATCAGCTCAACTCAAAGCCGAAACTAAATCATCTATGTTTCAATGTGCGGGTGAGGTTGTCAAACATCATGTGAAGTTGCTGTCAGCGGTTGACCGTTGGCACTTTAAGATTAAAAAAACTCGGCAAGTTGATTGTGTCCGAGCTGAAACTATTAGGTTCTGTATGTTACACGGTCGTGCTATAGTGCGACCACGATTGAAGGATGAAGATCCCGTGGTCGCAGCCGTTTGAGGAGAAAGACCTCCGGAATTTCCAGAGGGACTTCGAGGGCGCAGCGGAGATGGTCTGAGTCAAGTCCGGCCGAGCGAATCTGGCGGCCCTGCGGATGCTGTTCAGTGGCAGGGCGAAGGTGGTTCTGGAGGCGGCGCGAAGGAGGCGCTGACCGCCGAGTTCGGCAGCCCCGCTGACTGCCTGGAGACAGTGCGGCGGTTCAAGGGCGCCCGGCTTGGACCAGGAGGCGATGCTCTTGTTTATGCCGTGTCACTGCGGGCAACGTTGTCAAGAGCCTTGCCACATTTGGACCAGGACTCAGAGCAATGCATGGCGATAGAGCAGTTCTTGGATGGAATGCCACCAACAGTCCGAGATCAGCTCAGGTTTGCTCCCATCGCACATCCGATGATGTGGGCACAACTGACTGATGCGACTCAACAGTTGCTGGCAGAAACCTCCCCGACAGTCAACGAGTTGAAAGCGAGCGAACAAAGTGAACTGAATGATCTTCGAAGCGCAATGGAAAAGTCGACGCAGGAAGTGGCGGCCTTGAAGGTGACGAAGGAGGATAACCGTGGCGACGTCTGCTAAGAGATTGCCCGCTTGACAAAGAGTCGTACTTAACTAAACAATTCACTGAATGCTTTTTTGTCTAGGGAGGGAGACCCGGTAATAGGGGCTGTTGATAAGACGGCAGTTCAGGTCAGATTAAAAATTAATGGTAGCTCGGAGTGTTGTTCGATTGACACGAGGGGCGCGATTTTATTGATTGGGCCGAGGCCAGGAAAGATTGTTCAGCCGTGCGCGATGGTCGTTCGGACAGTCGGTGGGTTTACTCTCACAGAGTATGATGTCTGAATCGATGGTCACGTAGTCAAACAAACTCTCGTCGTTTCCCTCGACGCACGTCAGACTATACTAGGAGCTGATTTTGAACGCGCTGAGGCCATGATTGATTTGAAGCTTGATGAACTTGTGACTTAGTATAGGGTGGTTTTGATAATGAGAAAACACAGACTTCACTTTGAACACGTTAAAGCGAACTCACCCAGAGCAATACCAACCTATGACAACCGGTTGCTGAATGAAGTAATATGCAAGTTCCGAAAACTGTTCACTACGGATCAGGATCCATATGGCTATTGTGACTGGATTGAACGTGAAACCTCCGTTTAGCCAGCGCGATTTCGACCATTTGACCCCACAAGAACTCCAGTACAACTGCAGTTGAAAATTGAGCGACAAGTGAAGGATATGCTGAAGGAGGAAATCATTGATGAAGGTGATAGCCCGTTTAATTATCCCATCTTGTTGATGGAGAAGCTCAATAATAAATTTCGATTTTGTGTCGACTTCAGACGGCACAACGCGATTACGGTCAATAAAGTCGTTGCAGTCCCAGCCGTGGCAGAAATTTTCGACAAGCTACGGAACGCCAAGATGTTTACAGTGCTAGACCTGCGGTCTGGATATTGGCAAGTTCCAATCAAGCAGTCGGACCGAGATAAGACAGCATTCACAGTAGGAGAAAAGCAATACCGCTTCAAACCTATGCCGTTCGGACTGTCGGGCGCCTCTTTCACGTTCAGACGACTGATGCTGAAGGTGCTGGACGGAATGAATAATACTGTTGTCTATGGAGACTATATAGTCATCTGCAGCGCGAATGAGACTCAACATACGGGACACGTTTCAGCTGTGCTGCATAAGATTGAACAAGCCGGCTTACGGATCAATAGTTCAAAGTCTCAACTGGCAAAACAAACGGTAGTACAAGGTCGATCAGCCACTGCTCGTGAAACTGCTGACTATCGAGGCTATTCCGGTGCCAACATTGAAAACGACGTTGCAGCGGTTCTTTGGTCGCATCGGGTTCTACAGCCGCTTCGTCAAAAACTTCAATGAACTGTCCAGCCCATTATACAAAATTCTGAGGGAGGATTGTCGGTTTCACTGGACAGAAGGAGCCTATCAAGCGTTTGTCGAGGTCCAACGATTGATAAAGAAGGGACAGCTGACCCTAAAGTTACTAGTGATTAGACAGTAGTTCGCTGTCGCAGTAGATGGGAACGATGTAGGAATCGAAGCTGTACCAAAGCAGGAAGGCGGTTTTGTAGAATATGCCAGTCGGGTGCTAACTCCTGCTGAACAAAATCACTCAGCAACAGAGAAGTAGTGTTTGGCGATCTTATGGGCCTTGGAAAAATGTAGACCGTATTTGCTTGGCCGACGTTTCCATGTGGAGACCGACCACAAGCTGGTGAAGTGGATTAAATCGGCGAAGGACCCACGAAGAAAGCTGGCTCGTTGGGCTTTGCGATTACAGGAGTACGACTTCCCAATTTACCATGTAGCTGGAAAAGAGAACTGTTTCATATTTGCTGTCCCGAACGCAGCACATGGATGGAGTTTGCAAGGGTGCGATCGGAGTTAATAGTATCGAACTGCAGAGCGATTCCGGAAAGTTACAAGCAGTACAAAAGATGGATACGGCAGTCCGGGAGGTGATCGGATACCTTCTGTCGGGAGAACAACCGCCAGAAGACAAGGGGAATCCGGAAGTGAAAGCTTTCATAATGCACTGGTCAGACTTGCGGTTGAATAATACCGGAATTTTATTGTGCCAGCTACAAGAGGGAATAAACGTTCCTGTCATACCGACAATGTTGAGAGCAACAATTGTGAAGGAATGTCATCAGCTGACTCATACGGGGTGCCATCGAATTTACGAAACGCTGAAACAAAGGGCAAACTGGCCGGGAATGAAAAAGGATGTTAACAATTATGTTGGGACGTGCCAGCAGTGTCAGCTACTGAAGACCACTGACCACCCCAATCGGCATCCCACACAACCAATTCCGGTTAGTGAAATTAGGGAATTATGGTCTGTGGATGTGATGGGCCCCTTCCTAATAACCACATCCGGAAATCAATACGTCATCGTCATGACGGAACATTTCACAATATGGATCAAAGCAGTCGCTATACCCGATCAGCGTGCAAGCACTATGTGCAGAGCGGTATTGGAACACATCGTGGCAGATCATGGAATACCGCGAAGTATATTGATTGATCAAGGTCCTTCATCATCATCATCATAACAGCCAAGAGCCTGACCAAAAAGTACTGTGGCTCGGGCCGCCGCTCACCTCAACAGTGACGTGGAATATCCTAGAAGAAAAAGTTACTAAGAAGGTTGAGAATTAATAAAAGAAGACTAAGCGGGAGAACTAGAAATGGTATGGACACAGGTATGCCATTGACTGCGACACATCGCCATCTCGGATAGCGTCTCTAACCAACGGTTTGAGTGATCACGAGGACCCCATCCAGGCAGGCGACACCTACCCACTTTGCTCAATGGAGCAGTCAAGGTCTTCATATTTCGTGACCACGTTGTTGGTTGACCACCACGCGGTTTTACCCAGTTGTTGGTGGTCTCAGTGTATAATGCTAGGTACGGTAAACGCTCAGCTGGCATACGGAGAACATGACCCAACCATCTCAAGCTGTACAGCGTAATTAGTTGATCAACTGATCGCGCATCCCGAGCATTCCGGAATACGCGCCGGCGAACGGCCACGTTACTCACGCAATCAGTCCACTTAATTTGGGCCAATTGGCACGTTTCCGAACCATAAAGCAAAATGGAGCGCACACAGGCATTATATACCCTTCCTTTCAGTGACAACCGGACGTCTTTTCGACGCTACAGATGACGCAGTTTGGTAAAGACAACTCATGCCTTTGGTATTCTCGCTGATATCTCATCAGCAATCTGTTTACAGTCTCAAGCAAATTACCTGCAATAAAGAAAGTAGGAGTGGAAATGCCCCAGTCTTGAGGCATCACTTTGCACTTTGAAGGTCCTTGTTTCGAAAGTGAGGAGTTTCGGAACTGTGGAGCGTTTGGGAATCAAGAAAATTCGCACAACGCCATACCATCCTCAATTAAATGGATTGACTGAAAGAAACAATCACATAATCAAGGAATGGTTGGCAACGAAAGCAGGGAACTGGGCGGAACCACTACCGTTCATTCTATTAGCCCACCACTGTTCACCACAAGGAACAACGAAAAAGTCCCCGTTCGAGCTAATATACGGGCGCGTGCCACGCCTACCAATCGATCAAGAGATTGGTTTATAGGGAGACCGACGGATGGGCATGCGTGAATTAGCAGAAGCGCGGAGAGTGGCCAACCAAAACTTGGCGAACGCACGAGAAATTTCTAAGGAACAGTCAACTGCAAAGTTGTCGGATCGAAATGCTTTGCTTACAATTGGTTCGAAGGTTAACTACAGATACCGGGGGAGTTCGGTGCAACAGGACCCGGATCTAGAAAATTCCTGGCAAAGTGGATGGGACCGTATGTAGTAGTAGAACGCTGTGGCCCAGTGTGAATGAGACGAATCAACATCGAGTGCACGAAAGTCAGCTTTGTAAATGGTATGACACTGAAGGCATAAGAGAATGCACACTAGAAGCATCGACGGTATGCAGATCATCGAGAAAGCTGAGAGAACCTGAAAAGCTTTTGCTGAGGCTGGAACAATCTTTACGGGGCCAGGACTGTAGTGAAGACAACCGATCGTACTCACACCAATGCTAGTCAGCAGTGAAGCAAGAGCATGAATTTTGACATTGAAATATTCGTAGGGAAAAATACAAGAAACATCGGTGTGTAGCATGACATGGAATGGTTCTCGGCATATGCAGGAACTGAGCATTGGTGTGTGGCAACCGTGACGTTCTGGGACAAGTATCATACACAGATGAGAGTTTTTGTTTGTAGTCATGTTGAAGCGGATAACCTATGCGTTGATTTCTGCTGTATTCGCGTCAAGACCACCAGTGTGCCCACATTCGTACTGAGACTCAAGCTGTGTTTTGATTGGTCGCGCCTTCAACGACCAACGTCTCATTCATTCAAGCGCATAAGAATGACGCTACCGCTTTTAAATGAGACAGTATAGTTTGTACTTCCGAGTCGAGTGTTCTCTCTACCGCTGTTACAACCTGTAAGGCTTACTGTTGATTGCACCCGAATACCAACACAACACTTGCGTCGCGTTAAACGAACCTGTCCGATGATTTCTAATCTGCAATCTCCGGAATCCCATCGACGTGATGCTCCCATACAGCCAGTCGAAAGTGATTACACACAGTGGAAAATCACATTTACATAGTACTTGGACTTGCTATTGACTGATACTACTTACAGTGAAAGTCTGGAGTTTAAGCTCCTTCGTCATTTGCTGGACGATGAAGGACAACGTCACATCGACACACTTGATTTTCAGTCAGAAATTTCGTTAAACGATTCTCTCTTTATACTTCACCGAGGATGGGGGTGCAGAACGAACGTACCTACAGAAAGACTCGAGTTTTATCAGTTGCAACAGGACGCTCTGGAACCGTTGGAGCAGTTTACATCCCGTTTTACCCGAACAGTCCGATCATGTGATTATTCGAGTGTCCCAAACAATAAGCTCGTAGGGGTTATGCTGACCCAGCAACTCATCACTGGAATAAAAGATAATCGCATCCGTCAGACACTGCTTACTGAGGATACAGCGAATTTGTCCAGGGATCAGGCTGTTAGCCTTGGCAAGATTAGATCGTCAGCAGTTGAACACTAGAGTATTCAGTGGAGAAACAGACAGTCTGTACATCAGCAAGTTACAGCTTGTATTTCTGAATCACATGTTCTCTCTACGGCTGTTCCAGCCTGTAAGGTTTACTGTTGATTGTACCCGAGTTAGAATGCAAGTTTCCTGAATAAGTAACCCTTGCGCCATCCGTGTTCTTGGCTTACAGCAGTGCTACGTTTCTAGTCACTATGTGTAACCTCCGGCTCGTGGGACTAACTGTAAATCACGAAGTAACTCAGTATAGCAGAAGCAGATGACCCAAAGTCAGGGATATAGTCCCAAATTTTGTATTTTGAGCTAAAACACTTCTACAGGTGGCAATCCGTAAAGTGATTGATTAGGTTCTACTGATACTTGAAACAGGGACGGCTCGCCTGTTTGACAGCCGTTAGATCAGTGACAGCAGAATAAACAGGACACTCCTGATTGACTGCAGTCCCCTCATTTTAGCCGACGAACACGCGTCTGTGACGTGTTGTCGTCCGCGAAGAGTTAGCCCACAACCTGAGATCAACGCACGTTTCCTCCATCCAATTTTCATTTTACATTTGCCCGCAGGCTTTTAAGAGGGTTTCGTCGAACCCCAGTTATAGGAAGAGATCGTCAGATTACACGAAGCAGCTCACCATCATATCACTGAATAGCTACTCAAACTCAGCAGTGATAGCGCAAGCCCTTCACCCTATACCCTAGTGAGTGAATGCTATGGTATTGAGTTATTCAGAAGAATACCGTGCGAAAAGTAAAGTGGAGCCTTTGTGCATGGTAACTCGTATAATGTATTCTGATAGAGCTGGGGCGCTCAAAACTTTTAGACTGCTGTGATGATCTGATTACTTGATGTAAAATGAAAATTCTTGCAAACATCTACATCTCTCAACTGTCAGTGAAACCTGCAAAGTGAATGGAGAATGTAAAAGTAGAGTTTCAGAGCAGTGCTTCGAAGAACAACGTCACCACTAGGCTACCGTATCTACATAATACGGCGAACTGAAAAGTGAGTGAACATAGAAGCAACGCAATAAAGCTGTTGATCTAGTGATTGTGTTCTAGATCGCCAAAATTCCATAGTGCTTACATGGATCAGTTCGAGTATTTATTCACTTCCTGGGTTAAGTGAAACGATTTTGAAAATTTCATTAGAATTCCGCATGGCCATGTTCTTTGTGTAAGTTCATCGAGTTTGGATTACGTCCAGAACCTGTTTCGTATGTATACATCTTAATGCTAAAGCATCAACTAAAATGATGCATGTCATTCCATCTGCGTTCTTGAAGTTGAGCCCACAGTATTTTCAGTTTCTTTTTGGATTCTGCTCTAAATCTAAAAGGTTTACGAGTGTATATCCCTTTATTCATATACCCTACATGTGAACGCAAATAACTTACGCAGACGCTTAAACTACGCTGGCAGGTTTGGGGCAGGCGATATATTCATCTGCAGTTCCTAACTCTGTGTTCATTTTATCCGCAGTTTTACTTTAGTTCAAACAGTTTTAAATAATAATCTTAGACATTCATAGTAATTCTCCAAAGTATTTGACTAGAATATGGATGCGTAGACGCAAAATGAAACACAAACCTTTCCAAACTGATAACAGCGTAAAAGTATCTAAAGTCATTTCGTGCTAATGAGTAATTTTCAAATAGCCTTTAATAATCGGTACTGCTGAAAACTCATTTAACGTATGATCAATGTATTTGTTACTGTGCCGTTTTCAATGGAAAGCTGAAGGGCATTTCAACTCCTACCTTGATCCAAAGTCCAACGAGAGTACTCTGGTGCCCAATGCTGATGAAAATTTGAGTACTACACTGGCAGCTAGTACTATTACTAGTAGACGTGCCAGTGTTTTACCAGTGCCGACAGAAAATGATTTCCAGTGGCCATACACACCACTTCATCCAGTAACTGTCGTAGATGAAAACACTGCATCCGTCGGTGATGAGCCAACTCTCTACAACCCTTTCGGCATCCCATTGTTGATTCTTGTGACAAAGGTGAGTCATATTGATAAGTTTCGTTGTGCCTGTTCTTATCATTCAAAGACTGTTCAGTCAATCATGAACTGTGCCGAGCATGCAACCTTGATATACACTTAGTGGCGGCTTAACAACCAAATCGAAGGACCAAAATTATGTTCATTTTTTGGCGGGCATTAAAAAACTGTAATCAGAGTGAATACATTCCCAATTGTGGACAGGGAGTTTATTTTGATCTCGTCTGCTCATAAGCCTCCAACCCTCACGCCTGAGCATCACGAAGCATTTTCACTCAGGTTCACTAAAGAGGTAGAGACTGTTCTGATGAATCCAGCCAGTAACTCCACTTTCGAAGTCCGTAAACTCAATGACATTAACAAGACTCTTAATAATTCGAACGGTATGATTTTTGTGCATCCTTTTTCAGGGTGCTTTATTTTCGGGGCTCAGACCGCAAGATTAACGTTTGTGTGGGTGAGCATGTGTATTGCTCCTTCTAGTTTCAAACATTCGCACGTCCGTGAACTCAAAGTTGTTCATACTGGTCTTCAGAAACTGATGGCATATTGAGAATACTTAGAATGCTCCTCAGGTCTACACAGCGCCGTGCACACTAAAGCGACTCAGACAGTCCAGCAACTATATGCCAATAGTAAATCTTGCATCCTCTGATCCCTGTTATGCCGAAGGCCCCTACTAAAGTTTGGTTACAAAATAAGCACAAATCTACGTTTGACTTAGTCTAGCATTATCAGTAAGCCTGATTTTATTTAGGTGAAAGCGAAATAACAATTTACTTGAAAATGTTGTATTGCAGACTGGTAGTGTGAGAGACTCGATATATTCTGAGGGACGCACTTGCAAAAATTCTGGGCTTCGGCTTAATTCAAACCAGCAGCAGAAGTAGCATACTTAGTTGCGGCAAGTGTTCCATCAGCCGAGCTAGGAAGCCACGCCTTGAGCTCAGAATTCTCTTATCTGGATTAAGTTACTCACCCAACCCACTGCGTCATATGGAATCCATCAAATGGTTTAGGGGATTGGCTGTCCAAACACGATTTCCCAAGTAGTCCAAGCTAGAATCCAATATAACTATTGTTAAGCTTTGAAGTTGTATTACTGATAAGTATGACAATGGATCTAACTGAATACAACTGTGAGAGGTCTGCGCTCCTAACGTGGATTCGTACTTCATTTGGTAAAGCACCTACCGCGTTTGAGCATGCTATTTTTATCACTGGTCTAAATCCAGTCTTAGCCCAGCTATTTTGTAATTGGGTTCCTTCTAAACTAGATAAGATGTATACTGGAAGGTATTTAGCTTCTAGTTTAACCCGAATCAAATCTTTGGGCCAACATCGGTGTATGAATTCATGTTGATGTTTTATTACACACGTTTTATATAACTATATTCTAATTTCAGTCTGACGCGTATACTTCACTAGAGCGAGACCTTGGATATACGGATGAACATTTTGATGCGATCCAGTATCATTTGCGGAATATGTGCTTTGGTTGTATCCTTTTGCTATGCTTGACCTACTTCAATTTTAAGACGATATTTGAACAGTTGAACAGCGCAGTATCATATGTGTGCATATGTGTACATATGCACATTTATTTCGAGCTGTATGTGGGATACATTTACTACTCAAATATCAGCCTGTAGATCTCCGCCTAAGCAAAGACGCCTTAAGATGTGTTGATAATTCGCCCTTGACTTCTTGCCGAATGTCGCCGAACTATTTTTTACCCCCAAATAAGGATGAAATGATGTGAAGAGCAGTTAATTTTTGAATATTAGGTCTAACCGCTATATATCGATTTAGAATTCTGATGCACCGGAATGTTTTTCTGTAACTCCTAACTTTTCTTAATGTTTCCCTTGCACTACGGACAACCACGAAGATCGTGCCGGTTTAGTTTATGTATCAACGAAAGAAGAAATTAACACTGATTTGCTAAAACGTTACCTCAAACACCGTTTATTCGGTTTGCCGTTTAATTTATCGGCAAATGTTGTGGAACCAACATCAATATTCATGTAAGTACATAAGAGTGATTGTGAACGCTTTATTTTAAATATGAAACATTTCATTTCGGTTACTGAAGAACCAACTGTTAAATGTGGACTATTCAATAGAGCCCACCTTCATGATCACGTCCTATGTCATGAGTTATACACGCTTGTATAAGGGCTAGGTGTTACTGTAATTGACGACACATAACCTCGGTGAGTGATCAATTGTCTGATTTGGTACAGTGAGGATTAATTCTCTTTGTCCATGCAGTTTACACTTCTCTTTTGTTAAGAGGATTGTGTGTTCGAATAGGCCACAAAGTCTTCAGGGAGTCACCACCATTCGTTAACAGTTCTGTAAATTTGCTGCTCACTAGCTGCATCTTGGGACGCTCGCTTTGTAGCATACTGAAAATCTGTCCGTGATTGATTTGGACTCTTCCGCAAGTGGTTTGGTACAGAGGTCTAGTTGATGTAAACCGTCCCTTGTTTCGAGCCAGTACCAGTCTAAATGAGTTCCAAAGGGAAAGCTCCAATAGTAGCCTAATTTCCGGGTCTGCCACTTAATGGTGTCCCATGATGTGGTTTCTGATATGCACGGAACACTTAGTCGAGTCTTCGGTTCGTAAGTTGTGCCCTCCAATTGTTCTAATCACCATACAATATAGCTCACTGTCCTCCTTTAATTCAACCGACAAGCAAAGTTATTGCGCCCATATCACTTGAAAATCCCTCTCCCATCCTGTTTGTTTCAACCCATGTTTGTATCGCAGCTCCTTCAAACACTTTTACTGCCTCGGTAAAGTAGGATAACAAGGATAAACTGATTTCGTTATACCGAAACCGCACTGTAAATAGTACTCATGTTTCTAAGCGCCTTCTAGTTGCAACAGCTCTCTTGTTTCCTGCAATTATACTTCATTTTCATCAATACCGCGAGGGCAACTATGAACTGTTTCATTATGTCTCTGAGTTCCTTTAGTTCCCTGTTGCTCAGCTGGTTCTCCGCAATTGTCATGACCACCAACGATGACATCTGTTCCTATTTGAAATGTGATAATTGGACGATGTTCATCCGGTTGGCCATCCGCGTCAGGAAAACTAGACCCATCACCGGTGGATACCGGGTGTAAATGACGCAACCTGTTAGCAGTTGTCAGAAGGAAAAGCGACCTACCCGGCAGGCAGTTGAAATTAATGGCAAACACCAGGGTGCTGAACTTGTTCCGTGTTTAGCCTTCCTGAGCCACCGTATTCACTCCAGACGGTCGTAATATCCGTCTTGGATGAAATCCGATTAACCTCGTCATGTCCCAAACAATTCTGTAGGCTTTTACATTTTGCTTAGAATATCGTCATGGCTCAAAATGTACGCGTTAAGTCCATGTGCTGAAAAATTCCCCTGCAGCCGTTTAACGTGACCACTTTTGAAGCTGTGAAAATCCTGCGGGAAATTACTTCACTCACTGGAAAAGTGGCGAAGTCGATTCTAGCGGTCGATACTTTTCGATTAAGTTTTGAACCTTCGAAATAATTGGCTAAAGAAGGGTATAAATTGAACATCACCCACAATTGAGCGCACCTGTCGTATCCTCATACACTTCCCAGTTGACCCCTTACACAAAGAAGCGCTAGACTTGAGTTTTGCTCTCGTTAGAGCTCGTCGGTATTGTATCTCCTTGCCACGAGTTTAGTGCTTCTTTTCGAAACGGGCCGACTGGAAAGTCTGTGGGAGTGCGACAGCTACGATCAATTATGGTTAACGATTAATGGATATAAAAACGAAAATACCGTAATCCACATTAGTAAGCAAAATATGGCTCATCAAGTTGATGATTTCTGTTATTTCAACTTGCAGAGAAGTCCCAGTCGAGGGGTCATGGATTGGAGTTAACGGGACAGTTACTGTGTCTCCTGTCGAGGCGATCGGGCAACGTGATCACTGTTCACAAGCGAAAGTGGTTGAGTGTTTACGTATGGCAATTCGGTCGTGCCTAATGTGAAGTCAGTTGCGCAGTGGTAAACACGGTTGCCTTGTGAAAGCGTGGCCGGAGTTATAGTCCCGGCCTTGGCGATGATATGTACTACTGACGAGTTCTGACAAAAGCGAAACTCGAGTCTAGTGTTTTTGTTTTTGAAGGGGACCAATTGGAAAGTCTGTGGAAATGCGACAGCTGCAACCGGTTGTGGGTTATGTTTAGTTTATATAAATAAGAAAGCCCTCTACTACTCAGTAAAGAAAGATAGTTCGAAGATTCAAAGTCTGTCCTAATCCGATGGATGTTAGTTTTCCACTCACATATTGTGGTTGCACTATTCCAAATCTGCAAGATCAGTGATCCTGTCTCTTATTCAGGCTTACTTATTAATGGAATAGAATTCACTTCAAGAGTCTTGTGTTATTTTACTGCTTTAGCTTGCGAAAACGAGATAAAAGAGTGTCGTTTGTATATACTTCGCGCTCTTTAACCAGCAAATTAAGGATAACACGAAGTTATGTACGTCGTTACACAAAGTTCGGGTGTTCCTCATCAGTAGTGTTGCGTACGCACGCATATAAACACGAACAGAGACCAAATTGTTTTACCCTGGTTAGTTTAAGGTACGCTACCCATTGTGGTGGAGTGCAGCCAATCGTGTAAGCCA
>LUCH01004035.1:8220-38585 GCA_013368495.1 Paragonimus heterotremus | reverse complement strand
GTGTAGTGAATACACATCTTGCTCTGAACCTGACTTGTTCTACACCCGTGAAAGTTGACTGACCGAATCCGATAGTCATTGTGTGGGGGTGAAGCTGACGCCGTGGGTAAGAGCCGTATGTTTGATGTTATTGGTCAGCTAGATCTCATTGTTCTCATCTTGTTAATCGTTTTGTTAATCTATCTCAAACCAGTCTGCCGTAATGTGTTTGGTCTATTTTATTCCAACTCAGTCATTTGAGCTGGCCTACGATAGCGGAGTGTCACAATAACCACCAACAGCACTCCGATAACGCAGAAGTAAGCTACACGTATGTAATTTGGTAGTAAAATGGACGGTCGGTGAATCGTACTAATATTCTCGATTTTGTGGTAGCTTCTTGAGGTTTCCGGAATATCAGTGTATTTTTGCTCCGAGTCGGGTTGGTGTTGCATTGTTTATGATTTTGTCTTATGATTTTGAAGTGTCACTTTCATCGTATGCTAGTTTTAAGCGAACCATAGTGAAGTGATGTTTGTGCGATCCTTTTTTTTGATGGTGACCTATCTAGGGTGGCGTCATATTACCAGAAATAGACCATTTCAGGTTTTCGAGAGAGGGCTCTCGAAGTCGTCTGGAATGAGGAGGTGTGTTCAATACATCACTTCCGTAAACGATCGTCGAGTTTGGTGTGGCCCACTAGGACGCTCGACATTGTTCGTGGTACTTGAGACGTTGAACATAGTTTGGAGAATCGGTATAACCAGCTGTGTAAATGGGCAAATAAATCGACTAGCCAATCGTAATGCTGTACTAAACAAAAGCTCGGGAGGAGAATGACCAATGTCCTCTTCAACAGCGTAATTAAAAATAGGTAGGCCTTCCTTCCAATGTGTTGGACCTTCATATGTTTTTCGGGCGGCGTTAAATTGATAATGAAGTTGTTCAACGAGACCATTGGTATAGTAATGGTGTGCAGGTGCCCTCGAATATTTTGCATTGATGGAATTAACGGAAAGATCATAATGATCGTCGGGTACCAGAAACATAGCCCTCGTTTTAAACGTATGTGTGCGATGAAAGTGACTGTGGTATCTTTGTTGGATGTACTCCAGGTCGACATAAGTTACAGGGCAGGTGAAGTTTTTTAAGGGGATAATGTGGCAAACAGGCAAGTGTAAATATGGTTAAATCGGCATCAGTCGTTATGAGTGTGCCGACTGAGATGATTGTAGGACGAATAACTCTAGAACATTGACATGGGTTACAGGTCCTCCCCTATCTACGAATGTCTGCGTTTGTACCAAGCTATGCGAATTGGTTATGGAGTAGTTTCGTAATGGTGATATCCTGGGATAAGATAAGTTGTGAGGAACGCCAGAAACGATTTGATAATACGTGGTTTGGAGAGATGTTGGAAAACGTCGAGGAAAATAGGGTTTGGCGACAGGCGGAAGGAGACTGAAGTTTGAACACAGTAGGTGTTTGGAAATGTTTTCGTAATTCAGAGTTTTCCTTGTGCTTCAGCAATCTTGAATTATTTTTTCATTGTAGTAGCTGTACTGACGATGCCAGTATCGCTTCTGGTAGACGCATTCACCAGCGCATTGAGAGAACCAGATGTGAAATAAACATCAGTAAAAACTGGAAAACATGATCTAATTGACGAATCTCTATAAGGGAATATTCAGCAGAATTCTTAAATAATACCTGTACTAACGGCATGTGATCCGTTCAGTTAAATAGTAAAAGTGCTTGATGACGAGAAAACGGTTAACGACTCTCTACCAGAGGCGTTGTAACGTTTCTCAGCTGTTGTAGTTTCTATGAAAGAATCGCGAGTGCTTGCGATGCCCCTCCCATACAGTGATTTAGAACGATTCCAACGACAGAATTTGAAGGGTCTTTATTTGGGGCAAAAGGACGGGTTGGGTTGTATATAGTTTAAAATGGTGACATTGGCACGAGCGTTTTCAGTTTTCTTAAAGACGTCTGATGATTGATCGTAAGGCACCAGTTTGTTATCTGCCGAACATAAAGAATTAAGTAGGGGCAGCATCTTCTAAATTGAGACCGGTGAAAATTTGCCGTTCCCAAAAACCGGTTAAATTGTTTCAAGGAAAACCAACAATTGTCTTTACTTTGTTAAGCGATGGGGTGATGGCATGAGGGTCACCCGAGGTTTAGGTTTTACTGTCCGAACAGATAGTTGGTAGGGTTTAAGATTACACCATGGTGTTGTAAGTGTTCGGAAATTAATTTAAGATGCTTAAGTTGTTTTTGTTGACTGCTACTCGCAACAGCTATGTCGCCGATGTAAGGAAAACCAAAACGTAAATCAATTATTACGTGGAGAATATACTAATGAAACGTTGAGCAGCTGCTTTTCACGCACCAAACGGCAAGCGAGTAAACTCAAAGGTCCTTTAAATACCGTCATATATGACATAAATGTAATCGGCACGGAATCTGTTTCATAAAAATTTGTTTATCGTGAAGGACTGCCATGAAGTCATGCACGCAATGTTTGGGCTGTCGGTCCGGCGCTGTCACTGTTCAATGAACGACTATCGGCGCACGGTCGTCAATCGTTATTCTTCCTAGCTAGTGTGTGCAATGGTGATATGCCCTCAACTTTTGAAGGTCGAATGATCGCGGATTGTAGCATGTATTGAAATTTCTTTTTCCGCTGGTTGTACATCTAGGCGTCAACACATCTTGAACTGGCATGCACTAGCGGACCGTTCACCAAAATGTCTTGCTACGACATGAATGTCTAGGTGCTTGAAAAGTTGGTTGTAATGTAATGAGCACGAGCGATCGCACTATACTACTCACATCGCTCTTATTCAGTAATGAGGCAGAAGCATAGATTTTGACATTGAAGTAGCCGCGAGAAAAATACAATGAGTGCTGCTTGATATGAAATGGTTTTTGGTACATAAAGGAACTGAGCATTGGCGACCGTGGCAACCGTGACATTCTCAGACCAGTGTCATGTGTTTTTGTTTGTAGTCAGGTTGAAGCGGATAACACATGTATAGGTTTACCGAATAAAAAACCCTTGCACCATCTGCGTTTTCGGCTCACTACAGTAATATCGTTTTTCAATTGTATGGTAAATGAATTTAACCGATCACAAGACTATAAGTGGGACAACTGTTGACTAGTTGGTTGCTTTTAGCGTCAATCAAACGATGGTATTTTGGATCTAGTGGGAGATTGAAATTTATTCGGAAATCAGGACCAATACTAGTTCTGGAAACCTCGGCTACTCTGAATATTCGCGGAATGAACGCCAAAGAGAAACGGTTGTCATCACAGATTTTTGTCCCCTTGTACCGATCATCATGTTGTTGCCGACAGTCAAGATAGAATTCTTGTTCACCTGTTTCTTTTACTTCGCTGCATGCAGTGTGACATTGGTTTCAGCTCAGGAGTATAATATAAATATACAGTGAGATATCTGATCTCTGCTGAAACGGCGGAAGGGTGGTAAAGGGCCGGATGCAGTCGTCCCCATTATTGACGGGCGTGGCGGGTCTCCGAAAATGAATTTAGTGATTTGAAATGCCATGAGTGCTTTGGGTTCGAACATGACATGTCAGCCAAATTTACTATAACTACTACAGTGATGTAGCGAGCTTGCTGGAAATCGCCTAGGCCGGTGACCACTAACTACGATTTTGCGGTCTTCGATTTAATGGAAGCGTTTCCTGATTACTATCCCGAAGCTCGAGTTGACAAACTACTTACGTTAAGACATCTTATGGTATTTTGACAATTAAATTGTTTCGCATTGTGCAGATTACTAATGGTCTCATCAGCGTGGTTAGCCAATTTCTGGACAGACTTCTACTCACGTGAACCTAAGACACTACGAACGAAAATTGGAGGAGGCTGTAAAAATTATTGGCAGAGTAATGTTTCGTCCTTGGACCGTCCGTCCACTGTTTGTAGCAAACGCCTCAGCAGCGGAAACAGATTACAATCGCCGAAGTCTTTGTCACTAATTACTCGTTCACGTCGCTTCTGTCTTGACTCTGTTGTACGCTTAAATAATATTGCTCTTGGATGTTTACAGGTTTATGTCAGATTTGGATTCATAATGTCACACCTACCTTCTCGTGTGATATCGCTGAATAACGCAGAGATGACGTGAAGAAAATTACTGCATGATTTTGCAAGTTATACTTCAACAGATCCAAATCAAACAGCGAGGTCATTTTTTCATAAAGTAGGAAGGTGTGCACCAAGAAGACCAACAGAATTGTCATCTAGCTGACTATCACCGGACGTTATTTGTAAGAAAATGCGCAATCGAAAGGATGAATAAAATATGGGTTGTCTGTATCAATTGAAATGTTGAAAGTCACGACAGAACTCATCAGTCCAGTGAGTGTATGAAAAATAAATCTGACGTGTGTCATGTGCTGCAGAGTTCAACCGTGACTTGTTAAGTGACAATAAATAAACTGCTTGCGCGGGGCCCAGTAAGGTATTAAATTTTATCTGTAGTGTAGAACTGTACAGTATCAGACATAATACCAACTATAAAAATATATAGTGACGGTAAATGATGTGTAGGATATTTTGAAGACCACGAGATATAACAGTATTTCACGACATCACTGCAATGTGTAATAAGCGCCAATCTTCTATTGAAAATCACAGTAGTGTCCGGCGAGCTACTTGATAGGACTGCATTGTTGTGCACTAGGACCGTTACTGTCTTGTAAACCTCGTACAGTGAGAATATCAGTCCCATCCACCAATTAATCAGATATGCGACTCGTGGGCTTCTGGAGGCTTTCAGCAGTGCGATGATATATTTGTTGTGCTGGGTTTAGTGAGGCATATATACAATATTTTAAAAACTGTTTCAAATGGAAACTGCAAATTTATCCAGGGCCCCCTGCAATCGAGCGCCATTAGGTAAGTTCACCAATCAATGTACATTATACACTAATTGTTCCGATCCGTGAGGCCGAGTGAATTTATTAATGAATACGAAATCACAATATATATAACACGAAGTAGATTGGAATGAAGGATTAATACACGTGAAAAGCTGTGAAAAATTCCCATATTTTCAAGAATCCTGTATGCCTGGGAGAACAACTGGCCTTATACACAATAGAAACTGACGGAATTCACTCGCTGTCTATCGTTTCGCCTCCGTCAAAGGTCGACAGTGTCATGTGGTATACGGTATGATACGTTGCAATATGAAAGTACGGTCTGATAACAACTGGACACTTTTCACGTCTAGACGGAGGTTGCGACCAACTTAACTGAGGAGCCGTGTTGCTCTGATGGATAAAAACTGCATGGATACTGAATGAATAATGAGAGGACTGGGAGGTTCTTAGATTTGCACTTACCACGGTTAAAATAGCCCAGATATCCCCTGACCTACCTAATAAAGCCTCCAGCAGCGATACCACAGATAACACTTCCAAGACTGGACTGTACCACGCACTCCACTTTACACCACAGACCGTTTCTCAATAAGTGAGGAAATTTGGTATTGTAGTCTAACAGGAATTCGGCTATACTAAGTGATTTTTATAGACCATAAAAAGTGCCTACAATGAATTATTCTAATGTGAAAGGAAGCATAATGTGTCCGAAACTAGGGTACATTTGTATTTTTGACGCGTTGAGTGTTAGATCGCCTTCAGGGTAAAATTGTAATTGAGCGCTGGTACGGTTACCGCTGATGGGTAATCCGAAGTGTCCATATACACAGGAACCAAAGTATTTTTTAGGGCAGGCTCGAGGAGTACCCGTCAAGGTCCCTAGGTCACGAGGAAAAGTTGACTGATGCACTCGCAGTACTACAAGAAACATTGTTTGGTGAATAATTCAAGTGTGCAATTGTTGCAGATCAATCGTCATGTGCCGCTCTTACTAACGAAGCATGCGTGCTAAAATTGTTTTCTCTTAAGAAGATTGTTGTACTCAATTAAAGTATGTCGATCTGTAGTTGCTCCATCTGTTACTGCTAATGGTGATATGGCAGTTGGCATTTCACCAGCAACATCTGTCACCTCACTGGGCGCAACATTCGTGCACATCCGCTAACTTTAATTATAAAGGAAACGTTGTGTAACATTTCACCTAGTATTTCGGCGTTTGGATACTCATGAAAATAGTACCAAATGTCGGCCTACAGTAACGAAATCCCTTGAAGCATCCTCTTTTGATAAAGATAAAATGCTAAATTCCCAGCTCCCACACGTTAACAGTTCGCCCTCAGTGGGTCCACCAGAACATGATTACGTTTGAAATCGCACCTCTAGTTAAGTACCTGAAATACATTAAATATGGAATAGAACATGATTGAAGAGGACCTCACATAGCCTACAATAATACTGGTGCACTGGAACACAAGAATGGCCATGAACCTTTTAGTTAACTTTGTAGTACATGCGTAAATATTTAAGCAGGGTTCTGCATGTATACTGTCACTATAGGTAGCATTCTTATTATTCCGAAATTCACCTTGTACCTGAAAATATGACATGCTTAACCACATCTGTGGCCTTATGCGAACGAAGAAAAATATCGTCTCAAACCCACCTACCCCAAATGGTGAGCCGGCGTAGCCTGTAGAAACGGTTACGAATGCGCTTAAGTGAACATAATTAATTCAAGTGGAACAAATCCTATGCTTCTATAAGTAAAATTGCTTGAACTTCCCAAGCGTTATTAAGTACTGGTTTGATAGTCTTTTTGAGGCTGTCACCTATTATCCCCCCTATTTCCCGCACGCTATTATCACTTGGCGAAGGTCAGTGTGCTACTTCAGCTCAGATGCGTTTTGAATGGCCGATCGATAGCGGTAGGTTTACCAACTGTCGAGTGTTGATACGACCAGTGTGGCATCGATAAGCTTAGGAAAAGTGACTGGGATTTGTAACTACCCTTGATATGAAAATGAATCACTATCTGCTAGCATGTTAGTTTCAAATGCGTACCGTGCATGATAAGGTTGGTTGGGAGACAGTTAAGACTGCGTGGACAAGAATCATTAGGATGAATCTACCGAGATGTAATCAAAGCGATCCTGGTATAGCTAGTGTAGAGTGCACATACTGCGTTCTAATTTCTGCGTGATGTCCGTTTCCACAAGGTAAAAGGCCCCAGTTTAACAATTAATGTTTACAGCACTTCTTCCTCGTATTATCCCATGCAAAACAAATTTAATCAAAAGAGTGGTAGCAACCTATCAAAGGAGTAAACATGCCAGAGTGTACTGCTATCAGACAGATCATGTTTCGTTTGGTCATGGCAGCTGTAGTGTCTGAACGAATTGCTTTTATATACAGTCTTTTTTTCTCGAAATATTTGGAAGGTTGAAACAAACTTATAGTTGAATGCAACTTATGAAAAACTAAACAACTAGACACAATCCTGAAAAACTCCCGTCTAACGGCTTTCCCCAAGCCACACTGTAGCTTGCGTTATTTGCTGGTCAGATAATGGATGTATTAGGCGTAATGTGATAATAGATCGTGGTAAATAGTTGGGCTACAGTGATTCCGGTTCGTTGATTTGAGGCCGTTTAGTCCACTAATGCTTTGACGTCGCGCAGCGGAGTTTGTTGGAATTAGTAGGATCTAGAATGGCAATACTTCCGATTCATATTCGAGTTCCCAGTTAGCAGAAAGTAGATGAACTAGTACTGTGGTGACTTTTCTAAACAAGCTTTTTTCCTTATTGTTCGAATCTTTTCCAGTAAAGTAACTTGGTGTCGTGGTATTATGATTCGCTAAAATTTTGGCGATTCAATAACTCTGTGATTAAATTTGCCCAACTAATCTGTGCGGTGGTTTGTCATCATACTTCACCACATGGTATAATATCCGCCTGTAGCCGACTCAGTTCAAGGAAACATCGAGTTGCTCCGGTGAGAATGGTCGCCTGTAGAGATGATTGTCGGTGCTACTACTACCGATTGCTTGTCAGGTTTATGCAAAGCAAGCAAAAATATGAGCTACAAGACGTGAGAATTATCTACCCGTAGAACGGCTCAGAGTCGTAGGCGGCCGAATCTACTTATCTTGACGCACCTTCTGGGTTGTTGCTTTTTGTTTGGTGTCCAACCTGATCACATAAGGTGAACCAGTAACCAATGCATTTATACAGTTTTTCAGGTGAAATGTGCGCAATGAGTCCGATTACTCTAAACAGGAATTAGCAAAACAGAAAATGATCTTAAAACCGAACGGCACTCGACCTGTTACTGTGCTTACTAGAAAAATACGTAGAATCCGATTTCTCGCTAATCCTGGCGAGAAAACACTAACTCAGCGAAGAATTGCAAAATGCGTGCAACCCAGATTGTAACGCATCCACTTTGCCCGTGCCAGCACGCACTCACAGATGCACCAGAACAGCTGCAGTTGTCCTGTTAACTTCCTTTCTTTAAATGACAAAATGTTAGTTAAGTCTTGTGTCAAAACGAGGAAATCTATACCAACCATTTGAGTCACTCTATTGTGGTTAAACTAGTGATAGGTGGATGCATTACCTGGGCGCGGAATTCCCCTAATTTTGACGTCGACTTCTAATTTGATATGACGATATATTAAGCCAGAATTAGTCTGAACGGTGGACTTTGTGAGCTTGTTATGCTGAGGATAGGCTTTGCCTATCGTAAATTAGAGATGTAATGTTTTGAATGGTAAGCAGAATTGCCGGACGCTACAGAAGTGGATAATCGTTCCGTTCTGATGGATCTAATGCTTCTTCAGTATCCATTAATCAGATCATGCTCGTTACAACGTACCCTGCACACTGGAAGAATTGAAATGTTTAGAAAAGATTATAGTTGATCAACATTTTTGTTAGAAGTAATTGTGCAGTATACAGTTTTCAACGGAATCGATCGTTTTGGTGTAGCTTTTTGATGAAAATCACACAAAAATATACAGAAGAATACCTTTGTTTAAAATTGTTTACAGGAGGTTCGCAAAATATTGAGCCTGTCTAAGAAGCTGAGACATAATTACTGACATCTCATTTGATGGACGAACCGTGCGTCTTACCGGAAGTTACCTATTCTTTATACAACAAACCAATTTGGATATTGTGTTGTTTACGATTGGAAACGAACAGTATTTGTAATGTTCCCAGCATGATGCCCTTATTATTCTCACCTTCATACCAATAAACCTTTGTCAGTTTTGTCACCGTTCAACTCAGTCAAAATTACAGCTTCACAAATAGCACCAGAATTACCAACTTTCTCGTTTGCTGGTGTTCCAATTAACAAACGCTTGTTATTTTGTTAGTATTAGTGACCACTGCTTTTACAACTGAATAGGGTTTGAAGTTACATAACTATTCAACGACTACCCGTTTCAATACTGCTGAATAGTTATAATGAGCTTCACGTCGATTGTTTACTTCCAAGTGGATATTAAGATATTTCTCACTATATTATAGACCTTCCGGATGGGATAACGCACATCGTCTGGATTTACTGAAGAAAAATCTTTCCGAAGTGTTTCTCAAAGATGACTTCGAATCACATTTACCAAGACCAACAACACTGCGTGGTAAAACCCCTACAAAGCGTGAGTACCCCGTAAGACATCTGCTTAGCAAATGATCAGCACCAAAGGAAAGGAAATAGCACTGTTAACCCTGTGAAACTTGTACCGATATTTTGTCCCCGAGGTGCTTGGTTCATAAATACTACAACAAATGTGAAAAACGCGCACGACTTCGTCACTAAGAGAATAGCATCAGTTATGATCAAAACAAAGCTTTCCCTATGTAGATCATTACTATAAGTTCATTGTTTTCTACATTTGCAGACAATTTCAGACGTTTTTCCTTATTGTTTGACATATTAAATAAAGAAATCAACAGAAATGTAATCAGTGCCATCTGTGAACAATGTGCTTAAAGCATAAGAAGTTAATGAATAAATCATTTGGGTTAATGGCACCATGCTGAATTCTATTATTTACTCCGTTTTTCTTCAGGTCAGAGAACGCAACCTGCGAACCTCTTGTTCCACACCGATCGGTTGATGCACGCTTAAGAGTGAATATCACGAAACAATAGTGTAATATCTATGTTGATCTTGCAGAGTGGTGCTTTAGACAAAATGTGATGTCAGTAGTAGAGTGATTTGAATTGACTAAGTGGGCTACACTTACGGGCATCTACGCCAAACATGGCATGATACCAGCAAAAATTGTTGTTGCGACCACCAGGTTGATGGGTTGGAGTATTGGGAGATCGTGGTGATCGACTGCGGTCGCGACCACTCGACTGGTGTGCTGAAGTGCCGGGAGATCGCTGTTTTTCATCGTGGTAGCGACTCCTTGGCCTTTGTGATAGTTGTAATTTCTCTAAATTACTATTGAATATTTCGGTTTGTTGTGACAAAGTTTGTGTCACTGTATCTGGCGAATGTGTGGCTAGAGCTGAAGTGTGCCAATTATCAGAGGTACTCATGATGTCATCAACTAGTTCATCCAAGACTATGTGTCCTCTGGATTGCAGAATGTTACGGATGAAGTAAAGTAGCCGCTGTAGGAACAGCTGTCGGAATAACGCTTCGTCAATGGATCTTCCGTCCAGTAATTGTTGTAGCCTCCTCAGCAGTTGAGATGGTTTGCGCTCCCCGAGCTCTTCGCCGGTGATCAAAGCTTCAAATCGTTTTTGCTCTGATGCCATTGTGCGTTTGAGTAGTGCAGATTTGAGATGTTCGTGTGGTTCAGTCGGATGTAGGGACATAATAATATCACGCGCTTCCTGTATTATGTCGCTTGATAGTGCAGGGATTATATGAGGAAACATCGTAGAGAAATTAGTAATACCTCTGGTGTGGAACTACATCTCTGCTAACCTAAACCATACGGCTGGGTCATTATTCCAAAATGTTGGAAGATGGATGCCAATGAGGCTCGCAGAACTACTGCCTGGCACGATATTGTCAGTCATTTTTAAATACGATTACATGGAAGCAAAATAAAAATAGCGATAGCTATGAATACAGCGTAAGATAGGAATAAATATTTACGTACACAGATATATAAAGTGTTCGAGGGAAAAAATATATATATAGGGCTCACTAGTTTAAGTATTAGGGAGCAAAACTTGTCGTGTTGCGTGTTCGAGTCACGTCGGGCTCACCAGTTTAGATGCTGGTTAGCTAATTACAATACTTTGTAAATAGTATGGGTAAAACCAAACATCTAAATAGTATCAGAAGGATATGTAACCGAAGTGTATTGGGAATAACAGACAAATATAACAGGTGCAATAACAGCAAGGGTTCGGACAAAATACAGAGATACAATCCGTGGGTGTGTTAGTGGAGTGTTGGGTGGAATCCCATAGATGTCAGCATAAGGATCTACAAGATGGAAACATTGTGTAGTCCACGAAGCACTGTAGCTGTGTTCTGTTCACCGGCGCGCGAGGGACCCAGACGAGTTGTATTCACGTGTGTATGGTCTCGTTATCTTCTCAGCTCCGGTGAGGACACAGGGTTGAATCATGTATCATAGGCTAATGTCCGAGATGAGGTTGTCTGTGTATCTTGCTGTGTCTGCGTGTGTGCACGTGGCATTGACTGCAGTGGTGTTGACAAACTGTGAGTCGTTCGAAGTCACTGCGGGTGCATACGCGTAAGGGTCGTTCAGCGGTTGATGTGTGGGCATAACATACAGGTCAAATGCCCCAGTAAGTCGGTCCAGGCACATGACCTTGATCACACAACGGTGTGCTGCTAGAGTGCCCACTGACACATGAAGAGAGAAAACGGTCATCCTGAGAACCAAGAATGGGAAGTTGTGATAATTACACCTACTAAAAGTGCATTTCCACTTCTTGTAATTTAACAATTGAGGAAATTGGTAGTAGTTGTTCCCTACTATCTACTGGACGCGTTGATGTTCGATTAGCTGAATGTGTCCTCCGTTTACTTTTTGATCACACGAATCGCCCAAACAAGCATGGCTTTGCTTCCGTTCTGAGCCAAATGTGTAATGGTCGATGAAAAAAGGTTTTGGCTGAATGGCGATCAATAAGCTGATCCGCTGATCGTTATAACCACATTGAATGGTGTTTGTCGATGTACTTCAACACGTATGTTGTCGTCCCGATATACATTAACTTTGCTGCGAGATACAATGGTCGGGCAAATAGTTCTTTTGATAAAACTGTCATCTCTTTTCATCTGAATAACCAGGTTCCTTTTATGAGGGGCATAAAAGAAAGCCACGGCGTATACATCTTACTGAGCAGTAACATTTATCTTTAAGTAAAAATCACAACCTGATTACATTTTCAATCCGTTGGCATTTTTTCTTAAAAAACAATCAGATACAAAAGGCATTGCGGATGGATGTTTAGCCACTGAAGATTCATTTACTCTTCAGACTGTGGAGGATGAACAAATTTTTCTGGCACGCATGCAGACCCAGTTGGTCAACCAGGAGACCAATCCAACCGGAAGTTGTACGCCAGCCGAAGTAGATAATTCGGTAAGAATTGTTCCTATCATACATACTTTTTGTTAACAATAACCAACAAGTTCACGATAAACTGACATATTACGCGCTACCTATGGAGTGTACGGATGCAAACAAGCAAAATGCAACCGACCACCTAACTCTGTTGTGAACAGGGAGGTTTCATGTATCAACTGTGAGATTATTGCTGGTTTCTCGCCGAGATTAACACTGAATAAAACTCGCTCAAGCTCGACAAGGCTCAGACTTTTCAAGTGTTAGTGTAGGTGACATGGGAATTGATTTTATAAGAGCTCGAAGAAAAAAACCCATGATCGATTTCAGTTCGTTACTCTTCTGACCTTCCGAAAACGTGAAAAAATGACGAGCAAGGACGCAAGAACAGCCTCTAATTAGTTCCACGTATTTAAGTTGAAGCTGTTGTTATTATTCTCCGAATCTTACATTGTGCCGAAACGCATCTTTCCCCTCCCACTATGATAGTGTGCTGGTAGTAATTATGCTTAGTCTTCCCCTATATGTATATAGCCTGACCACAAGCTTCCACCGTCAGTTAGGTACTTCTCGACATATAACATTTCATGTTGGATCAATCTCATTCACATCTCGGAACAGAAGCTTGGCGCTAAGTCGAACAGTAATTCAGAAAATAAGACTCTACCATGAACTAAAGTCAATCATGCGCATTATCGGAGTCGATGAGCTGACTAAATCTTAGCTTTATGAACTGGCCGCACATGCTAGTCGTTTCAAATGAAAAGTTCTAAGTATACTCAATAGGTCAGTCTTGATATTACAGCAGACAAACTTCGAAGTTTTACAAACCACCGTTAGGCCAGAGATATTACGCCATCTGGGTAGAAAACAAAATCGCCACTTGTGGTAACGAATAGGAAATGAAATGGTACGTCCAAATCGATGCATCTGCGAGTTTGAAAAACAGATGTTTTATTGTTTAGACCAACAATCTGCAAGACAAAGAAGACATTGACTACGTTAATTAATTTGTTGAATAACCCGCTTTGTCAACAGTCCAAACATTACCAACCTCAAGTAAGATCACAGAGTTCGGCCAATTTATTCATTCAGTTCACACTTTTGCTGACTTAAAGTGAATTGCATAACAGTACTCTGCTTAATATCAAGTTTTACTATGACTAACTCCTGGTGTGTTCCTTCTAAAGCTCGACAGGTTCAGCATCGAGGAAGTATGGTGTTCGTTGCTTTGTTTTGAATCGTAAAAACCTAAATTCACACTTGAGGGGATTATGAGTAACCTTCTCGAAACAAATAAGCCGCATTTAACGCATAATATTCAGACCAAAGAGGTCGTAGATAATCATAGAAAAATGAATTTGATGATAGTATAATCATGTCGGAGACCGTAATGAGCGAAATACTCACTGAAAAAAGCGGAACATTTAAGGCATAAAGTCAAACTAAATGCCTTTTTATCGCCTGAGTAATTCGACCTTCCATAAAGAATTTACATTTTATCTGTCAAATCGCCAGAATATTCGGATTATGCGTTCTAGTAGCCTAGTCTTACGCACGTTCTGGGCTGGATATATCGGCAAAGCGCAGAACACTATTCCTATATATATATATATATATATATATATATATATATATATATATATATATATATATATATATATATATATATATATATATATATAATGCTGATATCAAACGTGGTTCTACCAGTACAATAATAAACAGTTTAAGTAAACAATAACTTACGACCAGGTTTACAAACGCATACAACAGTGCAGCGGAAACACGTGACAAATCATGCAGATAAACAAACAAGGTACACAGCATTAGGAAATGGAATGTAAGTAACAAAACGAGATAAAATTCAATTGTTTACGACTGAAATACAGTTTATGGAAATCAAACGAATGTTAGCGTATCAAACAGTTGCGAGTAAGAACGGAGATATGATTCGCCGTCTAACGAAGTTAATGAAGGCTTGTTTTAAAAATCAAAGACCCGTCCAAGAAATTGAAGAGGTGTCATATTAGATATGACTACTATTTTGAGCTAGTACTGCAGTGTGACCAGTTAGTCGTCATCCACGCTTTTAAAATATTGTTTACCTTCTCGAACTCTAGAAAGGGACCATTTTAAAATCGCTTGGTGCGCGAGTGAAATCCACTTCCGAGGCGCATATGTAAGATCTATCACCGTCTGAGTTATATTAAACTGCCCGTCTGGAAAACCACATTTAGGACAAATATAACTATCAGCCAAATGTCTGCTGTTAGATTCATAATGCACTGTCACTCGAAAGTTAGACAGTAGTCTACGTTGGAGAGTTTATATTACCTGTTCTCAATTTAGTTGCGTTTCCTTTTACGAAGGTCACGTTTTTTGTAGTTCACTCGTGCGATTTTGTCCAATGAAAGTGTCCCCATGCATACGGCCGTAGAGTAACGTTTGGTCAACAATCGGTTGATTACACAGTCAGTAGGATAGAATTCCCCACTCAATTTTACCGTGCAGATTTGGTCAAAACAAAGAGAATACATACGTTGCGAGATGCTAACACTTCGATTTACTCTCATCAGCGGCTTACGTATAACCAGTAAATTTTATACAAACCGCATATAACGACAATCAGTGAATGAAATAGCCTAATAGGTTTGACCTATTTCGCGCTAATAATGCAGTCAGCATCGTGACAAGAACACTGATTGCATCACCGTCTTCTGTGCGCACAAAATTGGTGGATGTTATCAGATTAGCATTGCATAAATAATCGCCCGCGGTGTCGGGTTACGATTAAGTAATTGATTTGGAAATTGGTGGTCGTGGCTAGGCCTTCAGCCCACTCAATCTCATTAAGGAACGGCGCATGCCTGCGCTAACCCGTATTGAAAGCATGACATTTCTTCACAGCAGTGGGCAAAGTCACTCTCATTCGGTACAGTGGAGTCGCAACACGGCTGGCGGCATCCGCTCCGGATTAGCCTTTCACAGTGATCGAAGCCGAGGGACACCTGCACCTAACACTCACTGCAAGTGGCTTGCGCTGCATTGCTTGTAATTCCATTCATACACCACGTATCCAGTGCGAGCCTGAAGGAATATGACCAGAAGGCATGTTAGTGAGGTCTTTTTGTCCAGATAGCCAATGCTGGCTAGGCAATTTGCAGGCTATTATGGAGGTGGAGCCCTTCTCTCTCGGAAAATAAGCAGACTCCAGTGGTAAGATCCAGACTGGGAGGAAAAATACTGAAAATATAGGGTAAGAAGTGGTTCAGTATAGGAATGCATTATTATTGCACCCCGCACAAGTGAAAGAAAAACAGAAATGTGAATTCGGACCGAAAAATGAACAGATCATTTGTAATACACTACACCAACAAAGCGGAAGAAAAGAAATGGTAGAAGGCCACAATGACCAAAGTTCCTGTAAATAGAGTACGATTTACCAAACGACGGCAGTTGTTGATTGATATGAACAAAGACGTGCACATACTCACAAGATAGCCACACAAACACCCGACCTTGACCTGCGCCTATCTAACTCACTTTGGTGTAGATCGCTCAATCGGAAAAATGTCCCGAACTCTCGGAAATAGCCGGTTCTCTGATGAGACTCGTGCAAGCATAGCGAAGTATTTTAAGAAAGGTGAGGACCGGTAAATGGCCGCTAAAATGAATGGAGTTTATTAAAACACTGATAGTTGTATGCGGATCGGGTTGGCCTACTGAGTTGGGGCCCTCGTGACTTAGGAAAACTGTGGTTGGAAACAGTTCAAACTAGTGTTCTGTTAATGGAGCTCAACTATGTGAATGTTGCCGTTTTTTGGATAAGCTGTCCGTGGATCATGTGTAACTAAAGGAGCGGAGCGATGAAAGTCGTAATATTAAAGCGTCCATCTCTCGTTAGAAAATGACTGTTTGTTTACACGGTGTTGGCATCTGGATGTTGTATTTTGGGTGTAGACACAACGGCTTTGTGAGAAAATAGGTTTCATTCCTAGCCCTTCATCTGGTTGTATCTTAGGACTTTTTTCACGGGTGTACGCCCACTAGGGCTCACTGTGAACCGTGATATACTGCTGTCGATTATAATGAGAACATGTAGTAAACAACTTATAATGAATGATGGTGTCAATGAATGTGATGAAAGTGCCATTAATCTAGATGCTATTCAAATGTAAACAAACTGAATTTTGATCGGATTCCAACAAGCAACGTCGACTTAAACCTCTTTAACATTAGAAGATATATAACTTTCCACTAACAATGTAATTTAATTAGACGCTGATAGACTTTACTGTAGTCTGTTCGTGAAAATCTTGGAAAACCTGATGGACACTACAGGATAAGTCTAGGTTCTAGTACTCATCGGATCTACTACGATATTTTTGAGTTCCAAGGCTGTATCGTAGTTAGACTGACAGCGGCATGCCAATTAGAAACATTCAGTTGTCGTTACCCTTCCAAATTTAACCGAACTCAGGATATTTTGCGCATCGTTATTTTCATTTCATTTGGCATAGTTTAAGTGAACGCCGAGCGTTCAGGACGAGGTATATTGCAGAACTAGTGTAGTATCAATCCCGTTTGGAATGTTTCGGAAACGCATGTAAAGCTAGTAACCATTTCACTTGAAGACTGTACACTCACAAACCGTTTCCACTTAACATTCAGGACAATGGTTTGTCCGCGTCAAATACAAAATATTTTCTTCAAACTGGCTTAATGATCGAAAGTATTGACTGAATATGACAGTTGCGATAAACATTGTAGTAAACATCGTAGTAAATAAAACCGTATGTTATCGAAGTAAGGAGACAAAAGTCTTGAGGGTTTTTAAAGTCTGCAGTATTTCGTATCCGCCTTGTCTTGATCACTTAGGACCATCTACGAAATTTATCTGTAATCTTTTCTTACTATGATGACATCGATTTCTTAAGGCTATTGGTTTTTACAAACTGTTCATGAAAACCGTTTGCCCGTCAGTCGGTTTATTTTTTATTTGGTGAATTCAGTTGTTTCTACCTTCTTTCAAACAGATCTTGCTGGAAGGCGCAAGTACTTCCAATGGAACACAGCTTCCACAACCAATGATGTCCGACAAAGAAGCAGTATTGAGTAGCTTCTTTAATTCGCTACTCACCAGGAAGAACCTTACTGAAGTAACTACAGCTTCCAATGCGCCGGCGCCCGTACAAAAACCGGCATCTATCCGCAAGTCAACTTCACGAAATCTCGCATCAGAACAGATGAAAAACGTAAGCCAAACTGATCAAAGCGTGGTAAAAAGAACACAGCGCCTAACACCAGAGACATCACAGAAGAAAAAGGGGGTTCCGATATGTAGTCCACATACAAGCCCCCAGATATCTACCGCTAATAACAAAGTAACTGGAACGTCAAATTCCTTAAGCATCGTAATGAAAACGAGTGGTAAACCATCGATCGAAATAACAGAGGAAGCAAGAAAAGCGAACTCGGAAACGGCCAATCCACTGGAGATGGTTTCAAGTAAAACTTCCGACCCAAAGACTTTGGGTGACGAGCCAGGGATTCTCAAAACCAAATCAGGAAACCAGGAGTCTGCGAATAAATCAAATAGCATCATGAAAGTAAGCACACCTTCCTGTAGCCAAAATAAAAGGTCAGATTCGAAACACACACGGGAGAAGTCAACAGTTGTAACGAAAATGGGGTCAGCTGTGGATAGACCTGCAAGTAAACAAGAATCTGAGTCTCGGAGAACAACAGAAAAACCGGTTTCAAAATCTAATGCTTCCTCATTGACGACATCAGATGACAAGAAAGCAGGAGAGGATGAGTCCGCCAAAGATCTTCAAAGCAACGCAAAAGATCTAAAAGAAGCATCCCATGAGAATCCAAATATATCTGTTGATCAGACAGATGAGAAACCATTAAAGAATATTGAGGTAGTCCGAAAAGTTCCTAAAGGAACAATAACGACGAGGTGTTTATCTGGTAACCCAGGTGAAGAAGAAATGCCTCAGGAAGACGATAAAATGGACCATAAAGTCGCCAAAGAGAACCAACAGAGAACGTCAAGTTCCCAGGATGTGACTGCCAAAAAGACGATTCTCTCTGAAACTCACAGTAATAAGGAAAAAGTGTTAGCTGAAATCGAAACGGCGCAGAAAACAAGAAATGCTATGTGTGAACAGCCGATTGGAAAGAACGCTGAACACAGCAGTCAACCTGATCCATCTAAAAGCAAACCAACTAGCTAATCGTTCGTGTCTTACGGTGGTGAGTTCAAAATTTACACTTTAACACCTCTGAAGGATACATCCATCCAAAAGTTGGAATATCGTAGAAATACACGACCTACCTTTCAGTAACCGATTACTGAAAGCATATGTAGAAATAGTTTAAAACGTGAAATAAATGAATCAAAAGAGATTATTTCCATATCGCATGGAACGCTCTGAATATAAAATCAAGATTATGCTGGAGAAAATTGAACAATCTGGTGTCATGCAGTAGACATAAACGGAGATGGAGATTGCCAATAACAGTTGGAAGAGTGGGCAGCCCACTAAGTAGGCAACGGTATTGATGGGAGATTGACGACACAGATTGGTAGCTCGGTCGAACACAAGGACAACACGAACCGGGATTTTTTCAACAGATTATAAAAGGATAGAACAAAGGTTACTTCCTGATAACGGCTAAACTGTTGGTTTTCCCTCAGGGGTAGTTGTAGTGGTTACCCTCCAGAAAGATGGCTAATCTTAAAAGGTTGTTAGGTTTAGCTTTGTAAATGAAAGAGCACACCTTAGCATCAACAAACTAGTTTACGAATTGAAGGATACCAGAGCTTACGCAGGTGCCTTGATGCTAATTGTTTGAACATAGACGAGGCTATTTTTAATGGTTAGGTCCCTTTCCCTCCCCTTCTCTTTTTCTTTTCTCTCTTTCCGTATAGGGTTTGCTTTTTTATGGTTGTGTGGTAGTTAGGCATCAGTAGCAACCACTGGTGTATTGCTATCTATGACGATGAGATAACGGGAGTAATTTTTGAAATTCCCGTGAAAATATTCATAGAATCTACTGTCAACATAGTCCTAGTAATGTTCAACTCGTCAATAATCCCTTCAAAAAACGCTGGAAGATGCTTCCCGAAAAATGTAGCTGCATTACTTTTATGCGGTATCATCCTAAACCGACGCCTTAAACTGGCTTGTCCATGAGTCTTGTTCCAAATCCATCCAACTATAACCGACGTTCAACTATTTGGACTTACCAGGCAAACGGGGACTCGAACCGCCAACTCTTGTCAAACCGAAGCTTTTTTCCATCAGACAACGGTGTTTTCTGCATATGGCTTGCGATGGGACCATTAAGATTGTCGTTTGTAAACAAAGCACTGGTTTGAAAGTATCGCAAAATATTTCTTTCGTTTTGTAACCAACGTGAAACACCGTAATGTGTTCGCATGTGACTACAAGAATCGAAGCGGCCACATCAGACGCGGTGCACACAGAGGTAAGAACACAGACCTATGAGACAAAGGTCATTGGCTCGAATCTGGCCTATTCCCTTTTAAAACAGCAAAACAAGGATTAGACTAGTTGTGATTAATAAATAGGTAACGGGAAACACTGACCTGTTGTTATATTTTTTTGCAATTGTGGAGTCTTCAATGGAACAAGTTGTTTAAAGTTTCGATTAATCGAAATCTTCCATTAGCTCACAGTTATAAAATCTCACGAAACAGCAGCAAACACAACTACGATCATTCGTGTATTCCTCTGGGAAAAAACGTCGCGGGCAATGAGCGGGACGGCTATTTCCTACTGCATACACAGATCACAATCTCATTTGATATCGCACGTTCAAAACAGGAGACAAATTTGTCTAGTCAAGGGTCACTAGGTTTTCCTTTAAAAGTTAGCTACGAACCAGATGATAAGAAACAATGAGTCCGTCTTCAGGACATGAAAGTTCATGTGAAGCAGGGCACTACATAGGATGATTGGTCCTCCTAGGAAAAACTACTTGCTCCAATTAATCGCCCAAGAACGCACACGTTGCCAAGTGGGTTTGTTTCCTATACCTCAGGTCGGCTCTCGTACACCATATTCCGGGGTGTGTGAGAAACAGTTGGTGATCACATTGTGGTTTAGTTATTGGGTTTCTTAGGTTTTTGACATACCGAGTCTTATATAGTAGTTGTTTGTCTCTGCTAACCATCAAACTGATAACCCCTTAAGTATTGGCTAATGGGACTCGTGGGGTTATCCGTGAAGTGAACGAGGTGGAATGCGGAACAATGCGTGCGCTCCTCGGATCGATTTCTGAAGCGTCCTGATTTCGCAGGCAAAAGCCACAGTGGAAATCGAGAAGGCGCGCAATGAAAAACATATTTTTCGCTCGAATCAACAGACACACGGTATTTATGCAATCCTATGCTATTCTCCAAAGAAAATGGCCTTCTCAGTGAAACTCACCGGGTAGGGGCCACTAAGTTCGAATACAACGCGGTCCGCAAGGGTGCAGTGTTCGAAATTCATCGTGCTAAACTAAGTGACTATTTCGGCTCCATAAGCAGACATGCTCGACGTGGGGTTGAAACTAAGTCCGCGTCCGATACGAGTGACGCTACAGAGTTGATCAGGTGTAGCTGTATTTACGACCGACTGAATGAGTTACCTGTCCAATGGTCGGTTCTATAAACGTAGATCATGCGGACAACCGAGGTGAAAGGTCACTTAGTTGGAACGTGTGCTTGGTTCTGAAACCTTCATGAATAAGGCGATACACAGTATTATAGCGTGGTACTGAACATAAAAGGAAGTAAATGACAAAACTATCGTTAGAAAAACGATTTACGACATTTGATTACGCTGAACCTCAATGTCAAACAATACATTCTAAAAGACGCATTGTGACAAAGTGCGGACGTTTTCAGACTGATGGTGTAGAGTGTACACTATAGACTGTTCAACAAAAGCCAACTTATTCTGCTGGTATGATCACACGTTGTGAAGTTATTGTCGTAAGGTCACCGTCAATGACTGAATGGGGATGGGCAGCCGCTATCCTTTTTTATCCTCAACATCTGTATGATGATGTGGCAACATCTTACACTTTATCGTAGTTCGTGGAAAATTCAATAGCTCATTGTTCCAGTTTGTGAGCTAGGTATGTGCTTATAGCTTAAAGTACCACATTTCCATTCGACGCGGTGTGTCAACAGCCGACCACTAAGATGATAACTAATTCAGTCCATCGTAGCCCTGGTTGCTTGTGACTTGTCCAGACGTACCACCTCACACGGTGGGTTCGTTTTTCCCAACTCCAAACCAAACAGTCGTATCCAGAAGCACGGAGATGTGCTTCAGTATCGTATGATGTATGTTGAGAAGTACACATTTAAGGATTCAACACTGATATCGCAATAGCTACGTAAAAGGTGGTTACTGAACACCACGGGCGACGGCCGCCTGTCATGTTCTAATGATAGACAAAACTCTGGCGATCAGTTTGTAAATCCAGTACCGATTAAAGCTGGCTGGTTTGTATAACCTTAAAGGGACGTGTTTCAACAAGCGTTTGAAACCGCATGCAATCACGCTACAGGCACCCTACGATCCGAGTTTTGAAAACAAGTCCAGTTTAACACGCATGCTCTCGGACAGGTGGAAACAGCCAACTTAGTCGGAAGGCTGACTGCGCAGATATCTCTGGAGTCCGCTAAAGAATCCTAGCTTCGGGCGTATCTTCGTGGCGCACGCAAGCAAGACTGTTTGCTTAATTTCAGCTGGAGTAAAAATTCGCATACACCGACTATAGAAACAGAACAACCTTATTAGTGGTCCACTGCCCTGATCCAACATGGTCAGTTAAGTCCGATTTCCAATCATTACGCCGAAACTCAAAAGTTTGGAGAACCACGGATACTTTTAGTTTCTACGGCTATTGCCAGTGAATCGACTCAAAGGCTTTTCAATTTGTTATGCAGAGCCCGAGGAACACAACGAAACTAAATTCCCGGGGCGATACGCACACATCGTTACGTCTCCCGAGCACTACAATAAACCTGATCCGTTATACTGGACGAATAGGACTCGCGTTAGGCTGGAACCACATAGGAATTAGTAGCACTACGTCGTCGTGAGCAGTGCCAAATACGTCCGATTGAATTCGTACAAGGCAACAAGCGATCGCTTTGTCCATCCACTTCGCGTATTCAGTAATACTTTTTTATATCGCGCAAACCCAATATGTCGGGATCAACACGGAGACCATAAAGCGTTTTTCTGATCAAACTCACTCGTTACCGGTTTCATTTTGAAATACAGCTGGTACCGAAATATCACTGGCATTTTTGATCATGCCGCATTTTGAATCGTCGGCTTGTATGCCACAACCGATTGTTTAATAATCCCAACTTATTAAGGACGAACAATGACCCGACAGCGATTGGTGGAAACCGAGTGCCAGGTAGGTTGGAGGAAAGATAACGAGGACTTCCGACCGGGAACCGCCTCGAGCATCTTCTTAATGCCAGATCCATAAGTGGAAATTTAAACCAATTTTCAGTTATCCATTCTCTACACATTGCGTTACAGATGGAGTAAACAAACGAAATTCTTAAAATAAATAGGTTTCTGTGCAATTTTTATCATCCATTAGGGCGTAACAATTGGACGTAAGTATTCATGAAAAGGCCCAAAGGTTGAGTAAATCGATTTCTTTTGTTTTCAGTAAAGATGAGAAAGTAAACATTATACAGGTAACCTCGTCCTTCAAAATATAATGCGAACATTAGCAAGAACCTACCGGATAACATGTTAAACAACCATCGACAGTTTACGATTTCAGAACTACCTGTAAGCAATGGTCTTACGAAGCTTGTGTGTCAGGAGTCAAACGTTACCAATAAATCAAACTGCTGATTGTTTACACGATGTTATGAATTCTCAATTGGTTTCCAGCTTGTCGTCAGTTTAGTTACTTCTTATATAAATCCATGCGTTTAATTGTTTCCTTTTCAAACTATGAGCCACGAAATATCTTTACACTTTTTCACACTGAAAGGTGGTCAGCTCATCGGTGGTGTTGGGAATGTTTTGGCCCTGACTCGCAATTTGAAAATTTTCGGATACTGGAAGCCTGACATGAAGATACAAACGTACGTTGACTTCTGACGAAACAATGCACGATCAGTTAATTACTAACCGTCAGCAGTACAATTCCATGTGAGTGATATATGTGATTATACGAACAATTGGTTATGGTGTTCTAAGTATATATTTCCCGGGGAAAAAAACTAATGAACTCCCTCGTTCGTTTGCAGAATATCCCTAACTCATACCAAACGTTATTTGGGATTTATACTATTTCCCGATTTGGCTGCGAAATGCGATGCAGTAATAGCAAAACAAATCGAAACAATATAGGCATGAACATATGTGACATACAATGACTTGGGCACAAGAATCGCGGACCAACGAAAACGGTGCAAATGAATAATAAATAGCTATTATCCACCAGATATTTCCCGATTAGAAGTTACCCAGATGAAAACCAGTGCACTGAGTTCGACATCCATTTATAGAATACCACCACTCTCTTGTGGAAGCTATATGGAACGCACGTTATTTGAAAACGGTTAAAACGACAAATGCAAGATGAGCAGATGCATTTTTGGTGGACTGGGAGAGTTGAAAAAAGGGTGTCAACTTATTTCCTACGTGGCTCTCATTGGCTTCAAGACGAAAAACAAGAGTAAAGCAGTTCTAGCAATGATGTTTATTTCGGAGTCACATAAGTACGTGCAAACAAGAAAAAGAATGAGATCAATAAATGATGACCAAATGCCCTATTGAAATCCTGAACGACCATTAACGAAATAATCATTTAAGTGGGAAAAATCCGAAATAGGAGTGAAAACCACATTGCACCATTACGCTTCAAATACGTAAATTAAATGTGAAGCAAACACTATGAAACACTATGAAACTTGAATGAAATCAACCGACTGTAATTCAAGAAGATCGAATAATGCTCAAAAGTAGACGAAATTAGGATTTTGTTTCATTCGATGTAGTTGACGAGTTAGTTATGGTTTCTCTATTAGCACAGCTCAGTTTTGATTGACGCTTGGTGACTGCATCCTGTTCAATCGCTGCGAACGCAGGTGGCAAAAGGTTAGCTGCATTAATACCGCGACAAAATACACGTGAAGGTCTCACAAGTAATCCGTGACCAGGGCGGCATGTGAAATAACGTTTACCAGCAACCGATCCGTCATGACGACCGCGAGGGCGACGTAAATCCACACCCAGCCATATGCCATCCGCAAAAGATATTTGCCCAATGTAGCGTAAAGTGCCTAAAAAGATCAATTTGTTGCAGCCATAAAAACGAGAAATCGAACACCTTAAAGTAGAAGTTTAGCCATACTGTTGCTTATTTAGGCTTGGACAACCAAAAATCACTAAACCTACAGTAGCGGCCCAATTTTTCGTTTTCCAGTTATTGCTACGACAATGAATAAAAAACTAGGTGAATGCATGGCACCCAATGAAACGGGATTTTTAAAATAAAAAGTTGAGGGCCGTGAATGTCACGTGCTAAAGAAGAACCTTATAAGGCGGAAATGATAATAAATCAAACTGCGCGTGATATTTAAATACATTACACAAGTAGAAAGAAAAAACATTGGATAAATGATTACATGTAAGAACGATGGTATATCGTTTTCAGAATACAACAGACAACGAATTCCAAAGACTAACCTATTTCGCCGGCACAGAGCACTTGCATTCCCTCCATGAGATGAAAAGAAAATGTCTCCGTGGTAACCCCAGTGTTGTTGCGTCCCGGTTTTGGAAGAGACTGTAGCAACGAGACCGGTATTTCTGGTCTGTCGACTACAACTCGACCAACCACCGGTGAAGTTGTTGTAGACCAGGACATTCGGGTTCGCAGACGATCTTTCTCACACTGTTGATTGGAATCGGCATAACACGATCCGTTCATTGAAGAACGCTTTGAAAATTTACCGCTACTTTGCGGAGTTCGTGGGCGATTTGGCAATCTCTGAAGTTTGCTGATCGGTGCAAACACGCCATGATCAGCAGGACACTCGAAATAGAATATCCCTCCGATGGAACCATTGTTCTTCCCAATTGCCTGTTCTAACTCCACACCATACCACGTACCCGGAGCAAAGTGTGTTGGGCCGATGAAACGAATGGTCCCTCGCCGCTGCCCTGAAACGAGGACTCGATCACCTAATTGAAACTTCAGAGTCGCATCGACATCTGGAGAACGTAGTCCTGAATGTGAGAGCACAAAATAGCGATAATGTTAGCTCCTCAACTACAGACTGTCGTCATTGAGCGGACCGTTAGCCCTTAACCTTCGGCTTGAAGAAAACAAAAGCTTGAAAGTCTGTGGTTTTAGCTTATTAGTAAATATTTCAGATCACTTGTGGACATCGAAAATAGGCTCAGTATTCATCTAGAATACAACGGAAATAAATCAAAGTGGTTCTCATCATCACCATCATCATAAACAGCAATACATCAGTGGTTCATACTGATGCTTAACTGACACACAACTACGAAGTGCAGAAAACGGAATACCAGTTAGTAAAAGCGACATAGCGAATCGCGTATATCAGTATGAGCAGATGGTCACATCGACATTGTAGACAACTTCTGGTTACTATGAACATTTGAGAAAACAAGCCCAGTGTTTCGATACTGATACGAACGTACTTGAACTCTGCAAGTAAATTCTAACATATTTGCTAGTCAAAAGTAGCATAACGTATTGGAACAAAAACACTTCGGGTGGCGTGACTAGAATATCACCATGAATTGAAATCGTAGGTGATGGACAAATGGACAGTCATCTACCTGTATCAACCTTAGCAGTCACATGAGACAAATCAAGAGGACGAGAAGTAAGTGGAGACGTAGACAGGCGCTCCTGTTCCATTGAACTGGTAAGAGAATAGCTTGATCGTGACATTGGTATGCGTCGCTTGCTCTCATCGTACGTCGTATCAGAAGCACAACCTCTGTTTTGACCTTGTTCATCTAAAGAAGTTTTTCTGCCCGAGGATTTGCTTGCAACCAAATTGCAGTGATTTCCAAAACCTTCAGCAAGAGCTTTGTAAACACGACCAATTGGAGAGAAGACACCGTGGTTAGCAGCACAACTGAAATATTGTACCTTGTGTGGAAAAAGACAAACAAAAATGATCAACACTCACTCAAAACTTCTGATGAAGTGAAAACGTTCCTGTGTTGCCAGGATCTACCACATAAACATGTATAAGCATGAAACGTAAGACCATGAAAATTTAAACGACCCGAAGACAGGATATACTATTGTTTTTATTCGAATAATTCGAGATCAGTAACGTTCCCCTCTACAATATATTTCACGTCACTGTTGAGGTGAACGGCGGGCAGAGCCACAGTACCTTCTGATCAGGCTCAAAACTGTTGTGATATGACGTGATGTGTTAGGTAGGAGTGCGGATTTAGAGCCGACTGACTAAACTCTGGGACTAAACTCTCGAAGACAGCTGACAACGCGGTCAGCATGCCGAAAGATTACATTTGAATAATAAACACTACAAGCATCATGCAAGCTTAAGGTAAAATGATGACATCTGTCATGGACTTTCATAAAAATTGTGGTGGAGATGAGAAATAACTTAACTGGGGAGGTTTTAATGGTGAATAAAAACGGTCCGACAAAAGTGTATGATAGACAAATAAACGATACTAGTGCAGTATCAAATAGTGTAGTCCAGTGATGAATGTATCCACTACAGGCGTCGTTTTGACTTAGATTACACAAAAATAAGCGTGTGTCACGCTGTTAGTAATCAGCACACTTCACTCAATCAAAGAAGACAGGCAGTAATTAGAACGAGCTATACTTTTGAAGAGCGTGCGATAAACACGCCAACCAAACGATACCGTGAATGCAAATCGTGGAGGCCGCGTAATCATATAAAACAGCGCATAAAAACAAATACTTACAATGAACACCACAAGACGCATATCACCTGTTAAGCTAATTAGTTGCGATAATGACGTTCTCAGACAAGACAGACATACTTTTCTCAGTTTACGTGATACATCTTTTATCCACGACGGATATTCTTGCACCACACTGACTAACCTGAGTAACCGACCATAGGTGGAACTATAAGTTACCGACAGGGATTAATGATTGTGCAACCTCATTGGAGCCACTGTGACGTAGTACGGATGACCACAATAGTTATAAATAAATGATGCAAACATATTGATGACAGTTAAGTAAAGGTAAGTTCAAAGGGGTTATGATTAAGTAAACCTACCATCATTGACAATGATATTTAAATTAACACAGATACTTTACTGCCACACATTCATCAATAACGAGTGCAAGAGAGACAAAATTGATGGAATAGTGACAGAGATATAAGAAAATAAAATGCATGAAACAGTCATGAGTCTATGTTCAAACAGACCAGGTCAAGGGGTTCATACCCTACACGTGTCATCCAACCAGGAAAAAAAAATGACACGTAAAATGGGTTCATAATCTCTTTTAATCATGTTTATCACACAAATGGGTCGATCACGCAACGAACCACGGGGTCGTTATATCATGAAACAAACAGGACTCACAGTTGACAACGCACTAGTAACCGTTTTTATTCATTTTAACCATAAGTAGGATAACGTCTGCCCTTATTCATAGGTGTGGTCAACATTCAGAATTTATAAAAATGACTTTACTGCCATTCATGTCATCCGAAATATTCGTTGAATTAAACAATCGTGCTCACGCCAGCAACAGTTCCATTATTTCGTCCCAGCGGTTGATCCAGTTCAACGCCGACCCATATACCGGAAGCGAACCCAACCGGACCACAATACCGTAGTTTTCCGATGCGACCTCCAACGTCAAAGCATCGAGCAGGAGCATCTAATTTCGCATGGCTTGTATTACCCGAACCAATACATACACGATCATTAAGGGAGAGTCCAAGAGATTGCAACGTAACTTTTGCTGAGATAGACGATGTAGATGGTACCGGATGATTTACTTTACTCGGCCGTACCGGCGGTGCGGTTCTAGGTCGGGTGGGAGTTGAAACTGTGTCTACCTGAGTAGTGGTTGCGCGGCGATTGCGTGGAGAAAGAAAGCCACTTTCAGCTGTGGAAACGAACAAAAAAGCGGAAAAAAGTTTGCCACAAACACTTTCATCATCATACGTGATGGCGAGTGAGACGTACCTATTCGTGTACAAGAATGAAAACATTATAACATACACCGAGATTCAACATTTTAGGTTAATATTACACAGCAGGATACACGGAGTGCATTGTCGTCACTGGAACCCAAGACTTTTCAGACAGAAAAGTTTAAGGTGTATCTATCGCAATTAACCCGAATTAATTTTCAAGATGTATCACCATAACGGGTTTACATACACAATGATTATGCATGTAGCTGTTTCTATATTTGCATAGTGTCAGGGACAACATACCAGTAGTGCTCGTGAATCTACTGTCCACTTTCGTTCGAAAAAAATATAGATAGTTCAGTCATTACCGTACTTAGGAACCATGTCGCAATATGCTCTTGCGCACTATCACAAAATCTTCAGAACTCCGAGAGTAACAAATGATAAGCTCAGAACATAAACCTTAGTTCTTCACTGGAAACGTGTCCCAACAGTAGCGCACTGAAACAATGGGTCTTGTAGCTCATTCCGACAACGGCTGCGCGTGACTAACCATCAATGGTCATCTCACGAGAGGAAAATAATATCAGCAGCTCGTGCTTATGATTAACTGTCATACAACTACGAGGGGAGGAACAAACCCCGGCAGGAAAGTGATAGAAAGAAGTGAAAGGAGGGCCAGTTGCTGCTAAAAACAGCCGTGTCTATACTCAAGCATTGAAATCGGGATGTTTACATCTTGCAGACAAAAAACCCGGCTATAAAAAGAATCACAGTGTTATCAGCAAGGCAAATGTTTTACGGCCTATACCATCGCACATCATTAATTACAGTTACTTTACGGACTATCCGACCAAACAACAGCAATGTTTCATCGGAAGTCAAAACGTGGCTAACAAGCTGGCTTTCGGTGTATCACTTTCAGGCCAAATACAAACAGTAAATATGAAAATAGTTGTCAAACCAAGATTGTGTGGAATGTAATACAGTGTTAATCTAGTATCACTTGGGAATTATGGATATAGCTGCGTGGTATCGCGCCAACTGTTCAAACGACGGTAGGTCATGATAATTTTCGTGTTTGAACAAGAGATTTGCGCGCCAGATTGGGGTTTCGCAGCCTGCTTCCGAAGGCCTCCGTATCCGTCAGGATATGACATTAAACATCTCATGTGTGACACGGTAGATCGGCTCAAATACGACAAATCCACACTGACTCTGTGATCAGCGTCGACAAGGTGGGCCAAAACTGTGCTGGAAAATTTTCGCTGCTGTCCAGTCGTCAAGCAAGATGGTGTTGGCGTATTCTCTCTGAAAACAGCTTTGTTATGCGACAAATGTAACGTGCCCCACAGGAACAAGAGAATAAGTAAAAAATGAGCACTGTCTGAGGTGAAGGCGAACAATTGGCTAAGAGGTGAACGACAGTAGCGCAGCGTGGAAAGTTATCCTCATGGCCGTGCCGAGCCTTGTGATCAACGATGCGCTTGATAGTTCATCCTTGTACAGTAGGTTTCACATCCGACAGATAATTCGCTGTCACAACGAGACTGGACCTTGACGCGGTGTGACTGCTTGCGCATCTCGATGACCTATTGAGCTAAACGGGACGGTGGGCCCACCACACCGATAGAGTCCCTCATGCCAGGCAAGCCAAT